>CM017558.1:29669890-29797390 GCA_007844125.1 Sinonovacula constricta | reverse complement strand
GTCTTCAACGGTGAGTATTGTTATTCTGTTTGTGACAAATTGTTGGTGAACATGTATGGTTGTTTTTTTTATTTGTTATTGATCCACCGCATAACGGCTAAAAAGGTTTTGAATGTGGGCAAGTGAGTGTGTTTGAACCTGGGATCAAACATGTTCTTTCATGATAAGGAGTGTAGATTTAATTATGGAACGAAAAGTGTAAAACTAATTTACACCAGAAAATCAATTCTTACCAATGTGAATAGCTTTTATACTTTTAAGTTATGACACATCAGAAAAAAAGTTGACTTGCCAGCTTAGGGGAAAGTTGTATAAAAAGGATTTACATGTAATCAAACCAAATTGCACGTGAATTTGTGGAGCTCTGTATGAAGGGCTTGCAATTGATATCAAGACTATTAACTATTTTGTTCGATTTCTTTTTTGCACTTTTGAATTTAAAAAAAAATTGTGGTCGTATGTTTTTCCTCTGAAATAACCCATACCTAAAGTTTTTCAATAAAAAATATAACACGTTACACCTAATCAAAAATTTAGCATACTTTTTTAAATTGCAGTTATGTGACCCATCAGAAGGGTGGGGTGGGGGTTGGGGGCATTTAAACACAGTCCACCGATCTTGGAACTTTGTTAAGGATAAGATACATGTCTTCTCCTTAGATATTTTTTAAGTGACTTAGTTACAGTTGGTCAAATGAGCATTTTTATTTCACCTGAGCATACATTTAAGATGAGCTAATGCAAAGTTTCTCAAAGTGTTTTGATCTATTAAACCATGGTAGCTGGGAGGTAGGACATTTTCCAATTATGACTTTGTATAAAAAATAAATGACTGACTGTCCAAATGTTGCTTGTGTGCATTTATATTTAGTATGATTATTCTAGACCGGACCTGGTAGCGCAATCGTTAGATCGTAGCCACGAGGAAACGGAGAATCATGTTCAATCATATCATGTTCTGCGACATACCAAAGTAAAGTCATTAGACATTATAGTAGTATAGCTCCCTCGCTAATGCTCAATCAAATGAAAGGATAGTTATACAACTGGTCTTCCTGGGTCTTCATGGCATGCAATATTTACAATGGTGGACACACCATGGTCTGCGACATGCCAAAGTCATTAGAAACGATGGTATTACAGACCCCTTGCTAACGTTAAAACAAATGGTATGTCCGGTGTCAGGATAATGGGACTTGGTTTGGTAGCATACAGGTCTCCAAGCATGCTATAGTTATAATGGTGGACCCAGACCTGGTAGGGCAAACGGTAGATGTTTGGCTCCATAGACGGGAGACCCTTGGTTAGATCCCATGCTTTGACATAAAGATCGTAATGATATAGCTCCCTTGCTGACGCCCGAGCACATATAAGGGTAGTTCTGGTTGGGCAAAAATCAGTACACTGGGACTGGGCTGGGTGCCAGGTGTTTACGGCATGCTATACACAGTTAATGCAGCACTATATCTGTTTTAAGTGGACACCATCTTCAAATAAATGAATTATGTTCCTCGGACAATAAACCCAATATATACTTCTTCAGGTCTGTAAACAAAACTGATATTTCTTGCTTACTATAACTTAAACATGTCTATGACACTTATGAAACCGATAAGGGTCTTTATCGCTCTCTTGCACTGTTTGAGTTCCAAAAAAGCAAGGCCTTGATCAACGACAATAAATAGTATAATGAAGTATAACATCTGACCCCTATATGATAACTAACTGCCCTTCAAAATATTATGTTGTTGTTCGTTTGTGAGGCTCATAGTGCTGCAATGATTTTTAACTTCTTTAAGCTGCTTCAGATTAACACGCAAGTAATGTCTATTTCTTATATGTGTTTCTTGCTAAATTTCATTTGTATTTGTCAGTTACAAACAATACAATAATTGGCATGATAGTGACACATCAGTTTAAATGCCTTAATGTTGATTTTTACCAATGCGTGGTTCTGTTTGTCTGAGGCAAAACTTTGATAGTCCCTTTAACATGGCATTATTTTGGTGCAGCATGGAGGCTGCATGTATTTTTATGTAGAAAAAGTACATTTGTTATGGTAGTTTTATAAACCAAAAGCCCTATAGGCTTTTGGGTTTCATCACAGAACATGTCATGCCAAAGTCTTTGAAAATATGCTAGCTCGTCTCTATCGTTATTACTAATGTTCTCATTTTATGGGTAGTGTACAGACATGATAGTGTGGTATCATAGAGGTAGTGGGTAGGGGGCTTGGGAGGCAACACACAACTACACTAGTGCATGTCTGTAAAAGTAGTGCACTAACTAAAATTACTATCTTGTCATACAACTTACTTTCTCAAATGAAGCAGATATATATCATATTATTTTTACTTTGAGATTGTTTATTTGATTTTGTTGATCGATTAAGTGATTTTGAGACACCGGTTAGAAGAAGGGATGTTTTGACAGATGAAGGCATGATGCTAACGGATTGATCATTCAGGAATGACAGTAACTTTTCCCTAACCATTTTGCCTTCGGAAGTCACCAGTGAAGAATGCAGATACATTTGCTGCTTTCTTTATGTTGATATAAAACCCACCACCATCGTAGCAGTAACTTCTGTGCCTTTGTTGGTTGCAAAGAAAATACCATTATATTTTACATCAGTTCATTAAGTTGACGAGGAAAAGAACTTAACCCGCTGTTCTTATATAGGGTATATGCAAAATATAATAATGTATGTGCATTTGCTGGGAGACAACAGCTTCCATAACTGTTGTTGTTGTGTAATCAAATTTATTTTCGTCAATTGTAAAGGCACACTAAATAACACATATGTTCGTATTGGCAACTTTAAGCAACTAGTGTGGGAAAATACCCATTTTTATTTCTCGGTAGAACCTCATAGTGCTGCAATGATTTTTAACTTCTTTAAGCTGCTTCAGATTAACGCGCAAGTAATGCCTATTTCTTATATGTGTTTCTTGCTAAATTTCATTTGTATTTGTCAGTCACAAACAATACAATAATTGGCTTGACAGTGACACATCAGTTTAAATGCCTAAGTGTTGATTTTTACCCATGCGTGGTTCTGTTTGTCTGAGGCAAAACTTTGAAAGTCCCTTTAACATGGCATTATTATGGTGCAGCATGGAGGCTACATGTATTTTTATGTAGAAAAAGTACATTTGTTATGGTAGTTTTATAAACCAAAAGCCCTATAGGCTTTTGGGTTTCATCACAGAACATGTCATGCCAAAGTCTTTGAAAATATGCTAGCTCGTCTCTATCGTTATTACTAATGTTCTCATTTTATGGGTAGTGTACAGACATGATAGTGTGGTATCATAGAGGTAGTGGGGAGGGGGTGGGGAGGCAAAACACGACTACACTAGTGCATGTCTGTAAAATAGTGCACTAACTAAAATAACTATCTTGTCATACAACTTATTTTCTTTTTAATGAAGCAGATACATATCTTGTTATTTTTTACTTTGAGATTGTTTATTTGATTGTGTTGATCATTTAAGTGATTTTGAGACACCGGTTAGAAGAAGGGATGTTTTGACTAGGGATATCAACGGATATACGGAAATCCGGATATCCGTTCGAATCATCGGATATCCGAATCGACTTTGGTATACGGATATTCGCTTAAAAATGTAAAATTTTAAACATTTAATTAAATGTTTTGGCCATTTTGCTAAGTTATCTTTCTGCTGTCATGTCAGTGTGCATTCACGCATACGCAGGTGTAACGGATTATCGGCAGGTGGTGACAGGTGGTGACACGCAGTATTGTATAGTAGGCTTCACAGTTTTAGAAATGTGCGAAAGCATGATAGTATGTATAATAACATGCTTATTAACCGCCAACGTTTGAAGCTTCTACTGATCCATTTTGTTCAGCGAATACTACCTTTAATTTTGTTGATGAACTTCACAGTTTCAGAAATGTGCTAAAGCTTATGTAAAATAATTTGCCAATTAACAGCCATTGTTTGAAGCTATTACTTATCCATTTTGATTAAGGATTATTATCTTTGCTTTCGTTTGTTCGGCTTTATTAAGAAGAGATATAGCTACAATTATAAAGACAATTAACAGGTTTGTCGGCAAAGATCAGTTACTCATGTTTAATTAAGTCCGTTTGGATTGTATAAATGAATTGATGAATTTATTATGTTTTCATTCGATCACGGTGATCTTGACATTCACTTCCTAAACAAATCATTAGTTATGCCTTCCAATCTTCAGTCCGATGCTTGGCCACATTTCGTGAGGTCCGTAGACAAATCCAACGCAAAATGTAATTACTGCAAATTTATGTATATATATATATATATATATATATATATATATATATATATATATATATATATATATATATATATATATATAAGTAAGATGTTATTAAGATAGAACTGAAATAAGAAATTAAGTATGTGTTTTAAGAACATTGCAAGGAAGTGAAGACCAGGGTGGTGGATTGCAGGCTCAACTTAATTGCTGTTTTAATACTTCATTGTATTATCATGTTTAAGGTTGTGCCTAGGTTGAAAAATAAATAACACAAATGTAACATCATTGTTATTGATTATGACATTTTCATCCACACCAGACTGCCTTATTCTTTCCATTTTGCCTTCAGCACTCACCAGTGAAGAATGCAGATACAATTTGCTGCTTTCTTTATGTTGCTATACAACCCATCAGCATTGTACCAGTAACTTCTGTGCCTTTATTGGTTGCAAAGAAAATACCATTATAATTTACATCCGAGAATTTAGTTGACGAGGAAAAAAACTAAATCCGTTGTTCTTATAAAGTGTATATAATATAATAAAATGTGCATTTGCTGGGAGACAACAACTTCCATAACTGTTTTTGTTTTGTAATCAAATTTGTTTTTGTCAAATGTAAAGTCACACTAAATATCAATATGTTCAAATTGACAACTTTAAGCAACTAATGTACGAAAAGACCACTTTTTTATCGGTATAACCACCAGTAGCATATCACAGCTAAAATATCTACCCAAATGAAGTTGTCACTCTCAATGGAATAGTATCCCATGACGTGAGCGTTAAAATCGTGCATTTAACATACGGGGCTCCCTAATCACAAGCAAATTTAAATGTAAGACTTAGTCTTCAGAACATTATTTCAGCCTATAAGACAGATATACTGTTTTATGTTCTCTAGTTGGCAATACAGAATAACTATTTACATAAACTTTAAATTCCATTTGGGCTGCAGTACACCAGTGGTTCTACCAGGAAGTTTGTAATGGGTCTTACTACACCACTGTAGTCATGTATTTCGAAATCAGCAAAAATGACAGTTGAGCTGTGAAGTTGCATTGAATGGCATCTTTTAATGAAGGACTATACTCGGGTCCCTGTTGCGGCAAACAACTTGATATAAGTTGCTGTTTGCATTTTACGATATTATCTCATATCTAGGTTTCTAATTTAATCATCAAACAGTTTGAGTGATTGAAACAAAATTCATCCCAACCTTTCCTGATTTGTCATAGAGCATTGCATTATCAGGCATTAATTTATCTCACATATTGGGTAGTTCTCTATAGCGTTCATGATCTTTATAAATGTAAACCCATATGAAAATTATGTTTAAACTCTATAAATATTATGAGAATGACAATATTCTTGCTGATTCATTGAATGGTTTGTATGTTTGTGAGCCTCGTCAAGATTCAAACCACAGGCCTCCCAAATGCTAGCTGATTGCTTTACCAACTGAGCTAAACAGGCTGTGTTAATAAACTACCCTTGAAATGGCTACACTTTTCTCCCCTAGCATACAGTTATTCACCATATCTCTGGTTCTAGTATACACCACCGTTTAATATCACAACACATCCAGGCTACTGCAAAGTAGGCCATGGCGCAAAATATAACAGGCGCAGAAGTGGCGTCTCCATGGCAATTTAAACCACAGACCTATCCAATATTAGCATAAGAATATATGACAAATTCCTAGCAATAGGGAATTTGTTAACAAACTATCAATGTATCTGATTCAGAAATATGATCATAAAAATACTGATTTGCTGCTTATGAATCCGATTTACTTTATATTTCATTTTAATTTTAAACAATAATTTTAAAGTGTCAGTAATAAGGTAACTTGAAGGTTTTACAACTTATTGATAATCACCGTGTTTAGTGGTGAGCATTTGCATATTGCTCAACACGGTCTTTAATATATTATGAATGATTTACGTCACCGAAGTGAGCAGTCGTCGGCATGCAATATATACATGTTTTGTAATGGTCCAACAACAAACAAGCACGTACCCTTTGAAAAATGTCGTATGCATACAGAAACAAAAATTTACACACTGAATAACCGAAATAAGATTGTTGAACTACTTATTCTATGCTGATCGTTTCTAGCTGTGACGGCTGCGTAAAATCCTTTTTTTTCTAGTTTCGTCCTATAATTGAATCAAGTTCTGGAAAGTTTTCCTGGTTTAATTTTACCCTGGCACATTTTTTTTCTTGTCACTATCTCTTCGTTTCAGCCAAACACGTTTTTCGATTCAAAATCGTCTATTGCAACGTGTATACATTCGCCATTGCGTTCACAAGAAACTGCGCATGCGTTATTTATAATCATGAGTCGAGAATAAAGGATTTTTACCGGCTCGTTGATTGTACGGGATTTTGGTTCGAACAATGTCGAAAGATTTCCACCTCAAACAAATATCGATCGCAATTGGGGGTCTAAATAAGGTTGTGTATGCTCAAAATTTGAACATTTTCAAACGGAGAGCTATATTTTATCTACTTTTATTTAGGTGAGTTCGAAGTAATAGTAATCTTAAAAGAAATAAATACAATTCAAAGTTTAATTTCTGGTATAATTGTTTTGATTTCAGAGTTTAATAAACCTTTTTTATTTAGTTCGCTCGTTTACGATTTGATTGATTATCAAATATTAAGCGTTCGTTTCAAAAAGATTGTGGTGTTTTTTACATTTCCATGCATTAAACAAGCCGCTACTTTTTCTTCTCACAATTACATTTTTAAACAATTTGAGAAAATAATATGCTTTGATACCTTTTAGACATATAACACGTAAGAATAAAAGGTATTTTAAAACAGGAGGTCAGCTGTAAGATATTTCCACATTAAATCATCTGCTCGATCAAGACTCGAACCCACACTGAAAACAGATATAGATGTATTGACTTTAATTTCATGTATTTTTGCTATGTTTTGTTTATTCATTTATCCTCGTAAGCAACACGCATATTTCTGATGTACGGTGTGAAGCGGGTGGCCTCGATCGACACACACCTTTTGATGAGGTTATAAAATTATAGTTAATATAATAGGAATATACCAGTTGAAAGAATCCCTAAAATTTAAAAATAAAAATGCTCGTAGTACTGCATATTCTGACAAAAGGAATGCCATAAAATGAGGGAGATAGAGCGGTTTTGTTCTGTTTTATAAGGGTATCTTGTAATGTTTTTCTCCAAAAAGTATTTCCAAAATGCTTACTGATGAATAAATTTCCTTGAAATAAAATCTCCATACTTTAATTTCCACAGAGCCTCTAAACAACCTTAAAATGTACGTATATTTAACTATTTTTATAAATATGCTTGTATATCTGTTTCACAGAAAACACACAATTCCAAATGCTATTTTAAGCAAAGGCATGAAAAACTTTGCTATTCGATATTACGTTTTTACTCAAGGGTGAGTAAGAAGATTTGTATTTTTTAATTTCCAAACATCCAATACATTATATTTAATTGAAAACAGTGTGGGTATCTTATTTGTATTTCTAACAAGATGATGTTGACTTTGCAAGATCAGTGTTTCTTGAGATAAGCCAAAATGAGTGATGTTGGTTTTGTTCACTGATGACCGCCGGTTCAACAAGGCGACGTCATCGGCACTGTGAGACAAGGCATGGCATGGCGACATCCCAATCGCAAGGCGGGTTTGTTTAAACTCGTGTTTTGGGGATTCGGAACATAAATTAGGATGATTAGAGGCGCTGGCATCATATGCAGTGTTTCAGCCGTTGTTTGAGTAAATTGGCCATGACTTTCGGACATTGAAGACTGACAAATGTCACTCTCAATGGTGTCTGAATCCGAACAAATAATACAGCCATTAAATCCTCAACTCAATCCTGTTCTGTCCATAAAACTATGGACAATATGGATTTTATAAGTTTCAGTAATATTTCATTTTTGACAATTATGGGACACATTCGTTATTACAGACAAAAGTAGAGAAAGTAGTAAACTGTACAAAACAACCTCTGTTTTAGGAATGTCCACGTATAATATACTACAGGTTTGCAACGTATAACGTCTTAAACTCATACTGTTTTATGTTATGCAATCATTTTAACAGAAAAAAAATCTGCGGTGGATAAATGAATAACATACATGAGAACTAAAGTTTAAAAGATTAAAAGTTTATTTCTTAAGACCTGACAACATACATGAGAAGAACATGGAAACACGTGAAGAAAATTCAATTAAATACAATTAAACAGGCAGAAAGAATATACGTGTACTGACAGAATTAACGTAAATCTAATTATAAGACATACAATTTCTAAATTGCAGAATGATTTGGGTAATCTAAAGCATTTATACATATGTAGACAAGTTGGCATGCTTATGTTCTGATTTTTGAAAATGTTTAGGCATACATCAAACAATGTTGGTCTGTCTAATAACTTGATTTGCATAATTACATATTTTTTTTATATAACATTGTTTTGATGCTAATAACGAAATTAACGTGCTTTGCAAGGGAATTAACTCCTGCTACAATATTACCAAAAACCTTAGCGTTATTCTCCTTCGTAGAAATCCGAAACTGTTTAGGCCCTTAATTTAAGTTAAATAAATATAAGTTAAAACTTATCATGGAGTTAATGTTTAAATCGTCCAGAGGCGATCGAGGCGATTTTAATGCAATGTAAAAAGCTTGAAAGATTGCTCTTATAAATTGTGTACGGCTGCAGAAACCTGTTTTAACGAATTAAATTAGCCTCATTTATTTAAAACCTAGTACATGCTTCGAAAATACAAACTAAGCACGTCTTATAATTAACAAACAGTCTTCTGATTTGAATTCTATTTACAATATTTGCAAAAATCAAATATCTTTTTCGTCGATAAATGAAATATTTGATGAATTAATTTAAGTATAGTCTTAACATGTATAACGATCGTTTATGCGAAAATTCTAATTCGATTCTTGTCAATAACTGCAACATTACCATCAACGTGCACAAATATGCCATATGTTTGTAATGATGGAAAAAGTTTAAAATAGCTTTTTATGCCAGACTATCTTTTTAATATTTAAGCGGATTGTTACCAGTGAACTGAAAGTACATTTTTATTTCTCAGCTGAACGTTAACAAAATATACTTGAGGTAAACTCCCAGCAATATATGTGTAAAATATAAAATAAGATAATACAAATCTAAGCAATTTAATATTTCAAAATATAAGCAAAACTAATTTTAAAAAGCAAAATAGCAAAACAAAATAATAATAAAAAATAATTGACTTTCAAAAACAGTTTTATATAGAAATAATAATTAGCCCTCATATATATATACAGAAGAGCTTTATTTGGAAGCACGCAGTGTAGCAAACATACTAAATATAATCGACATGTGGACTCTGAGAGGCCGGAGCCCAAACTAACAATGATTTACACAATAATCAATTACAAGGATGAGTTCCTTGAGATTCCCTTATTAAACCAGCATGATAAGTCCTTTAAATGATATTTGACTTCAACATACCTACTCAATAACGATTTTGTCACAAATAATCATAACATATTTTTGAACTTAGTGTAGTTTGGTGAGTCCGATAGCAATTACTAGCCCGCATTTTAGACTTAATGTTAGTACAACTTTGTTCCGATGTATACTCAATTTTAAAATATTATAATAATATTAGTTTTAATGAAGTGTTTCAGCAGGAGAAGCCTTCTTTACAACGCATTGTACATTTGATTTACCATTTGATCATTATTTTCACACCTTAAATCGCTTAGAGGGAAAAAAAACTACACTGCACGGACAGCACATTTCAGAGCTTGGGTTCATTATGTGACTTTCATCGTTCTTCAACTTAGAAGAGACTAGAACTTGTACCCATGACAACAATCGCTTGCTGGGTACGCACCAAGTTGCTGAAAATGTCTTATCTTACGATTGCACACGGCCATGCCAAAATGTTGACTCAGTCTCTCTTTGTTTTTCCGTTTTAAGATACATTATGGCTATTAAGTTATATTTGTCAGTTATTTATTACAACGCGGATATAGATAACTGAGGTATTGATAAGCACATACACTTTTAAACCGGACCTGGTATCACAATCGGTAGAAGATAGGTACGGGAAGACCCAGGTTAGATCCCGGACCGCGACATAACAAAGTCGAAAAATAGTAGTAGTATAGCTCCCTTGCTAACGCTCAATCAAATATAAGGGTAGTTCCACAACTGGTTACCCTTGAGTCAGGTTAATGTGACTGGGCGTGATTTTATCAAAAGTGTTCACGGCGTGCTATACACGGTGAAGGCAGCAAGCATATCTGCTTTAAGTGGACACCGTCTCCAGATAACTAAAATACTGTTAGTGGAACGATAAACACAATACACAAACACACACACACACACATTTTAATAAAAAACGATAACAAGTAAATGTTAAATTAAGAAATTATGTTAAATCAGTTTCCAATAGCAGTCCTTTTTAAAACCTGGATTCGAAACACGTATGACCATACACTTCACTCAAATTGGGCAGCTTACTATTTCAAATAAGCAACCTGGGCTGCTTAAACATCATCTTGTGACCTCCGCTAACATGATGATTACCATTTCACATTCGCTACCGGGGCAGCTTACACATCCTTTTGGGACGTCCGCTATCATGATGATTACCTTTTTAAATAAGCTTTTTGGGCAGCTAACCCATCTTTTTGAGACCTCAGCTAACATAGTGAATATCATTTATAATTAGATGCCTGGCTAGTTTATCCATCTTTTGGGACGTCCTCTAACATAATGATAACCATTTTAACTTAGCTACCTGGGCAGTTTACCCATCGTCTTAAGACCTACGCTAACATGGTGATTACGATTCAGATGAGCTAAAAGAGTATATCATCCATCATCTTTAGTATACATGGACCGTTTATATAAATACAGCCACCACTGTATCAATATTGTTGCAACATTTGCGATGACATATATATGCACAGTAATTGATTTCTATGACCGGGTGTAGTATTTTGTACTGTTATTACATAGACTGTAACAAGATATAAGATCCTAGAGAACAGTAAAATATTACAGTAACTACTCCTTATATATAATTTTTATTTAACTACTGTTTTAACCGGGTAATAACCCGAAACATTACCCTGATCAGGCTGTACACAGTAATTTATTAGGACTTCTCTCTTCTAAATACTGTGTTGACATTATTTTAACGACGATGCTACTTTCGTCATAACTTATCAAATAATGGACATTTTTTATTCAAACAGATTGGATATTGTTTCCATCTTGCATTTGAAACAAACATCAGGAAGAGCGAGGTAACAGCTCTGCAAAACAATTTTGGTATATGTTGCAATCGTATAGGACTTTGCCATATATGCTTTTACATACCAAGGTAAGAATGTAATTCTTATCTGCGTCTAATATTACTAATTTAGTATCAATACCATATTTTAGTGCCTCCCTTAATAACGTTTCTAAACCTTTGGACTTTTTGTTTATCACTGATAACATTTCTTTACATCTTCCGACTATTAAAAAAAGAGTTTAATGTTTAAGAAATATAAGTTATGTAAATACAGTTGTGTGAATCTGCTGATGATTAATAGGTACATTTTTCGTAAACTTTCATATGTAAACATGTTTTGTTTGCTTTTTTCTGTTTCACTTGAAACTTTCTGCCCAGGTTAACAAGAACATTCCACCGCGTGGTTTTGAGGCCCTGTGTGAATGACATTTCGCCGGTGGTTCTACGCAGATAAATAAAAAAGCAAATAATGTCCCTTGCATGGAATTGATGTAAGATTTAAACGTATCGTTAAGTAAAGAAAGAGTATATAACAAAGTTTCGTTATAAAGTACATTTTTAAGATACATAAGCTGTAAGTGATATAGTACTTTAACGGCACTGCTGCTACATTTCATTAATATACACGGGTTCTTGGTCATTGTCATTCTCTGAAAAGACATACAAATAGTACAAAATAATGATATGTTACGGTGTCAAAACGTCTTTAAACGAAATAAGTTCATATGTCGAATCAGCCGCATGTAGTAAGACAATTTTAAGCTATTTTTGACATTTTTAAATGAAGAACAATTATTAATGTTATGTTAAATCAGATGTACCATTTTGGCGTCCTTGATCCTGACAGGTATCATAAGCTGGTTCATTAATTGTTCCACTAGACGTCATTGGCAATGGTTCCTCGTATATATGTGGCCTTTAATAAAACATGTTGATATATAAATTGATAAATACTGGACGACAATAATGCTTTGTAACACATTATATATTTGTCAAATACTATTTGATATCCCAGCATTCAGTATTTAAAATAAGAAGAAATGGAAAACTGGAGCAGTCAATCACTTTCTTCATATTTAAGAAAAATATTGCTATCTTTGGAGAACACTTGACGGAGCCTGCAGACATGTATAATATTTTATATAAATTGCACAAGACACACAAAACCCTCGATATATGTATATCTATATATGTGGTTTTGTGTGTTTGTCTTGTGTACAATATATGTGTACAAGAGAGATAAAAGTCAAGAGAAAGAGAGAGAGAGAGTTAAAAAGAGAGTGAGATATATACACAGAGGGAGAGAGACAGAGGGATAGAAACGTGTTTACATGTTTAATACTCTAAATAGTACATAACAAGTATGTCTCATTATTACATAGATTAAAACTGACGTGATGAACGCAGTCAAAATGATACAAACGAATACACGTATTTGATACCGTGCATGATTTTAGGATCTGTGCAAGATTTACAGCACAGATTCGTGTATGATAGACCTGATTTGAGTTGAAAAATTGCATTTACCTGCAGAGTCTATTGTGTTGATTCAAAGTATTGTTAATAAAGCCACTTATCACTTAACTGTGTTATTTCTAAACAGATTACATAACTTTCAGCACAGGTCTATGGGAACTTAACGATGTAGGAAGTCCGAAGCACCTACCAATAGCTAAAAAGTAAAGTTCCGATAAGTATTACCACAGATATTTAAATCGAAACTACGTCTAGACAAGACTCCCGATGTATGTATACTATCATCTTCAAGTTTCTTTCCCAAATGAGTACTTAAAGTGCTAAAGATGGTGAGAATGTTATCAAATTTGATGTTTGTGTTGTCATTCAGAGAAGATAAGCATCGACAGTAGTACCATTAGCCATTAATTAACGTATTTGTTGATGTGGCGTCATTATTCAATTAAACGGGCATGAAAACTTTTCCTCATCAATTCTTTACTGACTTGCACGACATAATTTTCAATTATCACTGATTTAATTATAAATGCTATAAATATATAAAATTATTATATAGGTTTCAATGTTCAAAGAAGAAACATCGAAATTCTGCTTTGCATTTGAAAATTGCTAAATATTTTGTTTTGCCTGTCCGATATACCTCAACGTAGATGAAGCTGTTTTCCAACAACACAAAAGTTAGAAACATTGAAATAATGCTGGAAAATAAGCAAATATGATTCAATTAAAATACTGACTGGGGCCAAACCATTGGCCGTTCATTAAAATGTCATAGAATGAAACGTAAATCTACAAAATACGAATAAAAAGGAGTTTTAACTGGCAGAGTTATTAAAGCTTTTCAAAATACCTGCGTGTTAGACACTCCACTAAATTGCATTTCGCGTAAATGGATGAAAGAAAGTTAAAGGCTTAAACTGCACACACTTCTATACGGTAATTATAAGATGAAACGCGCAGCATTCCTATCATATGTATTGCCTTCTATTACTTGTTTCTGTCGACAATAATACAGAGATAAGGGGAATTGCGAAACAATAATACATTTAATTAAACACAGCAATGCTAATTGAACAAATCAGTAACATACATGTACATATTACAACACACATATGGGCCTTTATGACGACCTATTTGTGGGGCCTTCCGGTACCCTAAAAACGTGGGCCTTTTTGATCCGGGACGTTTTGGACAGGGCCGTTTTCAAGTTTGTGCCTTTATGACCCGACAACCATAGAAATTACTATTGGTGAAGTATCCCAAATAATCTGCAACAATCAACTTTGAGACGACTTATCTCAAGATTGTGCTGAAATACTACTCTAGATTTCAGGGACATTAAACTACACCATCTTTCTTATTCTCTATTGTTTATGTTTCTAGTATATATAGTTTAGCAGAAAAGGTACAAACAACAAACACACACTTGGAAAATCTCAAACAGCGCTGGTCTACTCAAGCCATGGCATGAAACAGCTTGGAACTATGTTCGTATGCAACCAACAATTCCTTAAAATTAGAGCAAAATACTACTACTATTACTGCTACTACTACTACTACTACTACTACTACTATCACCTCTACTATTACTACTACTACTACTACTACTACTACTAATAATAATAATAATAATAATAATAATAATAATAATAATAATAATAATAATAATAATAATAATTATAATAAAATAATATTAATAATAAGTATAATGATAATATATGAAGAAGATTAAGAATAGAATATGAAGAATATGAAGAATAAACAGAATCAGTACAGTGTGTTCGAACGTAGAAATATTGTCATCTTCTCTATTGTTGATATCAGTTAAAACGTAGAACATTACCTTTGTTTTATTTTCCAGATTACAGCAACAAGCACTGCCGCAACAAGTAAGGTTATGACTACGCCCACCCCAGCACCGACAAGTATGGCGTTGACAGTGTACATGCCGTTAAATGTCTCACACATACTGCCGACGTATCCGTCATAGCAACCAGAAGGACATTCTCCGGTGACGGGATCACATGACCCGTTCTTACATGGCCCACATGGCGTGCAGTCAAGTCCAAACGTGTGTACAGGGCAACCGATCTCTAAAACAACAACATACCCGCAATTCAAGAGGTGTTTTAAATAACTACAGAACAAATGTTAAATAGGTTAAGCCCTTTACAATGATAACAGTACATTACTCGTAGAACAATTGTCGCCCCGATATCCAGCGTCACATCCAAAATGAGACAGTCCGTCTTTCTTGTTACAGTAATCATTGTTTGCACAGTGACCGCTACATCTCATTCCTCAGCCACGGCCATACCACCCGTAACTGCAGGCTGATAGAGACACCCATGTTCCCTACACTTGTAGTCTTATACACATATACAAAACAAAAGCAATGTTTTTATTAGTTTAAAAATGGGTTTATTTTTGTTCACATCAGATAGATTGTTGCAATATCAATGAAAATTTCATGCAATTCTGTGCATAACACACATTTATAATTCTGAAGTAATGCATCGATCAGTTGTGTTTCCAAGTATCATTTCCTTATAGTAGTAAATATAACAAAGAACTTTCGTTGTTTAAAGTCACGTTTTGAATCAAGGTACCAGTTTTACAATCTCCACCGCTCCATCCTTCTTCGCACCCACTGGGACATTGTCCACTCGCCTCGTTGCATGCAACGTCATTCCAGCAACGGCCGCAGGCCTGGGAGCAGTTAATTCCGAATGTTCCAGGAGCGCATGCTTTAACGAGTTGAAGAATAATAAAAAATCTAACATTATGGTCAACGAAACGCATTTTTAATTAAAGAAGCTTATCAGAAGTAAAATTATGCAACAAGTTTTACAACACTTGGATAATAGTTACTCTCTCTCTCTCTCTCCCTCTCTCTCTCTCTCTCTCTCTCTCTCTCTCTCTCTCTCTCTCTCTCTCTCTCTCTCTCTCTCTCTCTCTCGTACGTCCTAATAACATTATCTCCTTACATGATAAAATTAATATTATAATGCAAATACAAAAATACACTAGTTATAATGTAAAGGTATATTGCCACACTTCTGTTAAGCAAGTGTTGTATTCATCTTTGTTGAAGGTCTATGTAGGTCTAACGTAGCACCACATTTACAATACCTAATATTATTAGAGAATTTACCAGTTGCATCGCTTATTAAAAACCTTCTAGAATTTACTTCGAGGTTCTATATTTCATCATCTCGTCAAGGAGAGTATTCTATCAATAGGGAAAACAGTTGTGACGTAAGCCGCATTCTAAACTTCGACCGTTACAAGGTCAACTATATCACGATCGGAGACTATTATAAAAAAATATCCAACATAATGTGAATTTAACGTGGGTTAATTGGAACGCAGTATTAATGTGTGAGTCAATATTAAGTGATAATGACTAGAGAATGTTTTCACCTGAGCACAGAGAACATAAGGATCGTGATAGTATCCTTTTCTGCCCCTACACTAAATGCGTTTCATGATTATCTGTAGAGGAAAAATATTAAAACATACTTTGATCAAATTAGCGCTGGCGAATTGAATCTAATGTTTGTATACTGAAATGAGAAGCGCGAATGGCTCCTTGTAGTAAAAAGCAATAACAACATAACATAAGTGCAGAGGGTATGTGATATAATAAGTATAGACTTATGTTTCGGTCAATAAAACGGACCTCAGACTTCGTACTTTGTCATATCACCCACGTCTTTAAAACTATACATTGAACTGATTACAAGTCTTTATTTGTATAAAAGTTACACACACGCACGCACGCAGGCACCCATGCACACACACCACCCCGCGTTTATTTTAAGACTAGTTGCGACTGGTCCCAGTCATACGAATTAACAAATTAACAAATAATTACCATATGACTAAGTAGTTTATATGTTTTAAAAATCAATAACATGTACGTGTTAAACAGGGCTGCATCATAACCAGAAAGGAATTCGCTGCATACTAGTGTCCAAGTGTGAAGCAACTTTTAAACGAAACATTGTTGTAGTCTACTTGACATTGGCGTCTGTATTTCTTTTTAGTACAAACCACTATCAAATATATTATCATATAAGTGACGTTCAGTTACTATTGAATAAGAACCCGACATGTTGTTTTTACCAATACGTTTTACATGGAAGACCTCATCATATTTGCCTGCCTCGATCTGTACTCAGGCTTTCGTTAGTAATTAAAACAACTAATACAACTTGCAGCCTTGTAAATTTGTTTGTGTAAAAATAATCTTGGTTAGCGATTTATATTACCCGTATCACACTTTTCGCCCATCCATCCAGCAGCACATCCCTGAGGACAGTGTCCTCGAACAGTGTCACACTTCACGTTGTTCAAGCAGTGACCGAAACAAGTTTGTAAACAGTCTGGACCGTATCTACCAGGATCGCACTCTGAAATTCGGTAACATCATTTCTAATAGAAACTGAACATACACTATGATACCAATATGACGACAACTGTTTAGGCTTCATATGCTTACGACAATTCATGACAAAACACATCCAGATATATAATCCAGATATGTCTTCCACGCTGTGACTTTTCCGATTCAGTTTGTCTTGGCATCATGTCTGTAGTTAACGAAACCTTGTAACGGCAAAGGGTCACTTTCTACCTTTTCTAAATGAAAAGATCATAGAACGACAATGTTACGCCCTGTTCCCTTTGGAAAAATATTTTATTTTAGTTATTACATATTCACTGAATTCTGTCAGCTACTAAATAATACGTGGACATGTTTTAAAGACGTTAATGTTTCGGAAACTTTATAAACAGTCAAGAAAAGGAAAAGAATAACAATTTCTTTTGATGTAAGTTATTTTCACCATTCTCATTAATATTGCTTGCTTCCTCCGAACAAATATCTGTAGATATCAATTTAAACCCAAAGTACGTTTGCTGTTTAAAATGCCTCACTACATCTGTAACACACCTGAATCACATGCTTTGCCTATCCAACCAGAAGCACATCCACTGAGACAGTGTCCATTTACTTTGTTACACGTATCGTCGTTCACACAGTGACACATTCCTGAACAGCTTAGACCATATGTCCCATCATTGCATTCTGCAAGTAAATGTATATTTTCTAGTGAGGACCTTTAAAAGCATTATCATTGCATTAACCATAGACACTTCTTAATCGTCATAAAAGCGTGACAAAACAAACATACATATTTTCCATAGTCGGTAAACTTATTTTTACTAACATGTTAAAATCTTTAACTGAGGCACAGCCAAAAATGGTGAAAAAAATATCCTGACGTGCGCACAATTGTAAAAAAACTTTCTTTATACAGCGGCCGTTGGCAGATTACTCACAGTGTTTTAAACAACGAAGTATCAAAATATGATAGAGAAATGATCTTCAAGCAACACGCTAGAAGATCAAATGGTGGCAACAAGGGAGATTCAATCGCACTGTCAGATAAAACCATCAGAATCAGCATCACATTTAATATAAAATAAGAAACTAGGGAGTACACAGTTCAGGATAGTGTTTTGTTTATGCTGAAATGAAAACTAGTGGAGACTACATGATAGGCAATACCAAGTTATAGTCTACTTTCAAGCTACTGCTCCTTCAGCCGACTTTACAGTTTATCCCCTTGTAATAGGGTATATTCGCCAATTCCGTACTATGGCGGCCGACACATGGCACATTGGTTACTTATACTGTGCCGTCACATAATTCTTTGATGCGTATATATATATATTGTAACATTTTTCTAATAACATTATTATGCTTATACAATAGTTCATCGGAACTCTAAATGCGATAATAAATGCTATACAAATACAAAACAGTTTATGGTTGTAAACAAAAACGAAAATATATATTACATTTCCGGTACATGCAAACTATCGGTGAGCATATTTTTACACGCAAATTAACATTACACACTTATGAAGTTTTCGTACCTATTCTCGATTTCGAAATTACGAAATCTCGCGCAATCGCGTTCCGCGAGATTTGAGGTCGGGGTGGGAGGGTTACGATTATGCACTCGCTTGTAAACATAGAACAGCTGACTTACTTTCGTTTCTTCTTCACACATAAAAACAGGGACAAAGTAAATTAAAATGATACATCAAATCATCAGAACTAATATGTATTTGTTTTAAATGAATTGTACTCGCTTAGATAATTTTATTTTGCTATGGGACAGAACGATTTCTGCTGTGCCGAAGATTGTAACAATGAGAGATCTCGGGATGCCACATGCAATTTTTACAAGATTCCTGACGATAAAAAGCTCACATCTGCGTGGCTGACTAAAATCTCCAGAGTTGCAAAGGTTGTAAGAAATGGCAACGTTGCCTTGAGTTACAAGCAAAATTCAAATTATCTTCCGAATTATGTCATTTTGAAGACCCCCCCCCCCCCAACCCCCACCCCACGGCCATGTCAAGGAAAACATGGTTTAAGTGCCAAGTATATTTTCCCATAGACCAGCAATATGAAAGGCCACAAGATGACAATTGAAAGAAAAACTATGCCTTTACATATGACCCCCCCCCCCCCAACAGGCAAAAACCAACCAGACAGCCCTCTTTTATTAAAGTTATTTTGATTTCAAAGAAAGTTAATTGTTTACATGAAACTCTCTGATAAAAATCAGTTTGTTGTTGAAGAAGAAAACATGTTTATATTTATGTATTCCTTGAGTAATCCGATATCATGATATCATTTTTGATTGACTAAAAAACTCCGGGGACTCTTACTAGTGACCATTGGAGCTGGAGTCTGTCTGCATGCACAATTATGCAACACAAATAATGTTTATGTTTAATCACAAACATGTATTCTGTATTGCAGTCTGGTACACTGAAAGACTGCACACAGCTCGACCTATCCACTTGTTAGCTTAGATAAAGGTCATGCGGTAATTTCTGATTGTTAAAATGTTGTACTGCTTAGAATTGCGGAACAGTTTGGCTCGATTACTGTCTCACAACACAATGACAAAGAAAAAAAAACAATTGCAAATTTTATTAGTGCCAATATTTTTTCTCTTGCATGTTTCAAGATCAATCTATATAGAAAATAAAAGTTCAGTTATCACAATATATTAGAAAGGCTAAGGGATAATAATAACCCTTTAATCCATATGTATGGGTTTTATCGCATGTGTGATAAGTGTAGAACCAGATCAGCCGGAACATCCATTCGCTTTTGATCCATTATGTTATTTATGTACAAGATGCAACCAGTGTATATCAAGATCAGACAGCACTAAGGTGTCAGCAGATCTGGATCTAAACCGGCCGCACAATGCAATAAAACATGTATGTATGGAGTAAAGGGGAAGCCTGGATAATTTGAAATATATATATATATTTCAACAAAGATCTACTAATTTTCTTCACATACAACAAAATAAATCATTGTTACCTGAACAGATCTCTAAAATTGTGCTTATTGGTGTCACAAACCTGCGTGAAATGTAAACCATAACGCCACAATCGTCATTAAAAATGTATTTCCTATCTGAGTCGCGCTGCACAGTTAGCTAATTCTTAAACAGGGAAAGCTACGTGACCATTCATGTTTCAGCTCATTCACGTCATCTGCTCTGACGAAGCAGGAATTTCAATTATTCTTATTTATTGATTTGAAAAGAATGAATATATTTGAACTGATTAACCAATTTACTGCCCTAAAACCCGCACACAGATGTTAGATATTGTTACATATTTTTGATATAGGCAAAGTTTCGGATATACCACTTTTAAAAGAAAGATAAAATGAATTTCTATCGATATATATTTGTTTTTACGGGGTCTTTAAAAGTCCACCGTTTATTCAGCTACGCTCCATCTATTTGCCTTAATTTTATACGGTGATTAGTTATTTAGGTGGTTACCCTTAATGTGTTATTCTGTTCATAATAATCCGATTTTATATCCACTTTTAGTGGAAAAAAGGGCCGACCTTAATCAGAAGTAGCAAATAATTCACTGGTGAAAATTTTAAGAAATAATTTCATAGAGGTAAAATGCCTTTAGACAAAGAGCAGTCATAATCTTCCTGCCAAATTAGGGTTCAGCCACACAGGGAATGGGTTTACTAGGAATGTTTAGATTTTAAAGGGATTTCACCCCAACACGTGCCACTTTTCTCGTGGGTTTGGAAACTTTATTTATTGTTTGGTTTGGATATGATATATGTTGGATATTGTATTATTTAAGTTTATGTAGTGTTAAATATATTTAATATAATTTACTTCTTCTAAATAATTAAAGAGCGTGTTTTTTGTCGGGGGAGTGATGGGAGTGGGGGTGGTTGAGGGGGTGGCTTTATTTTTTTCACCTAGGTAGCTGGATCCGAGTCTGAGTCTTGTAAATATTCAATCATAGGCTTCAATATGATGGTGAACTTTGACATAGTAGTTGCAATCTCCTTATTCATAAATATGTTTATGTTTATATTCGTTAAATTGATCATCTTTTTTCTTTTTAAAATGGCTAAGAATAGAGCTGTACGTTCTGCTGATCTGATCAAGTTCCAGTTAAAATATCAATGGCACGTTTTCAGTAAAGTTTCTTTTAAAAGTCAACAAGTGGATGGTACATAAACACATTTCAAATGAAATTATTTATATAACATTTTACAATTCACATTTTATACCTAAATAATCTACAAATATAATTATGCACAATTAAAAAAGGTTTCGTTAGGAATAACAGATTGGTTTTAGCAATAAAATGAAATACGAAAAAACTAGCTATGTTCACAGACCTATTTTGCATTTGTCTCGCTTCCATCCGGCGGAGCATCCTCGGGGACAGTGACCTTCTACCTTGCTACAAACATCATTGCCCACACAGTGATCGCTACATTGTTCCTTACATTCTTGACCATACGTTCTATCAATGTACGTTGAAATGACACATACGCTTATAATCCAATACAATTACTATCTTATCATGATTATTATCATCAATGTCCTTATTATCTAGATAATCCTTGTTATTCTGATTATTTATTTATCGATTATGATAACTGATCATCATCATCATCATCATCACCACCATTCTTTGCTGTAGCAGCAATAGCATAATTACTATCACCATAGCCTCCTCCTCCTCAACATGATAAGTACATGACATAGTTACCATTCTCTCTGGTCTTCTCCTCCTCCTCATAATCAGTATTATCCGTTTACCTGTACGACACGTATTGTCTTTCCAGCCAGGTTTACAGCCGGTTTCACAAAATCCATTTTGTTTATCACATAGTCCACAGCTCAGGCAATTGTCGCTGCACGTGTAAGAACAGCCCAGTCCATAGGTGCCGTCTGGACATTCTACAAGTAGATCACATAAGAAAAAAATATGTTGCTTTCGAAACTTTTTATATAACCTTTATTTCTGTTCGATACATTTAGTTAGACGAATGTTGTAATTTGAATACACGAATAACATATGGCTATGTAGTTTATATGTTTAAAAAAAAAAAAATCACATGTTCGAGTTAAACATGTCAGCAACATAACCAGAAAGGTATTCGCTGCATATTTTTCCGAGTGTACAAGTGTAAAGCAATGTTTAAAGGATCCACTGTTGTTGTACACTAGAAATTGAAGTTTGTGTTCTTTAAATACATACCACCGTCAAATATATTATCATATAAGTTACGTTCAGTAACTATTGATTAAGGAAGACCTTAATCACTTTAATCTTAAGTCTTTTTAGGACCAGTACAGTTTACATGGAAGACCTCACCACTTGAAGGATCTAGCCTGGCTCGATCTGTATTCAGGCTTACACTTGTAATTAAAAGACTAATACAACTTGCACCCTTGTAATTTTGTCTGTGTAACAAATAACCTTGGTCAGAGAATTATATTTCCCGTATCACACTTTTCGCCCATCCACCCAGAAGCACATCCCTGAGGACACTGTCCTCGAACATTGTCACACTTCACGTTGTTCAAGCAGTGACCGAAACAAATTTTCAAACAGACTGGACCGTATTTACAAGGATCGCTTTTTGAAATTCGGTAACATCAGTTCTACATGGTTACGACAATTCATGACAAAACACATATTTATAAAATATCTAGATGTATTTCACGCTTTGATTTTGCAATTCACTTCTTATATCCATTTTTGTAGTTTTGGAAACATCGTTACGGTAAAGTGACATCTTAAAACTTTTCTAAATGATAACATCATAGAAAGAAATCTTTACACCTCAATCCCTTTGCAAAAAATATTTAACTGTAGTAATCAAATATTCATGGAATTATGTAAGCTACTAAATAATACATTGAAATGTATTAATATTTCGTAAAATGTGCATATATTATGTAAATCATCATAATATGCTAATACCATATGAGTAGTATCACATGTATTCAAACTATTATTAAACACAGGCAAAAACGCAAGTTGAATGTAAAATTAAAAATATAAAACAACATCACTGAGATTATATGTTACACAAATACAGGAACTAAAATGTAAACGTATTGTCTCAGTTCGTCCGCAAAAAGACCGACTGAGAGGACTAATGGTTTTGTTCAGTGATTGACAAACTGGACTTCATACTGAATTGGACGAGAAACACTTAATAAAACGTCCTTAAAGTTTCGGAAATTCGGACATTACCGTAAACAGATGTAGAGAAATGTATTAAGAGGTTGCGTTGAGTATATTATGCACAAGTAATAATTATAATAATTTTAGCAAAGCGTTGCTACAAAGTAGTATTACTGACGTAACAAATGATCACAGTGACCATCTTCCTTGTCACAGACATCATTGTGTACACAGTGATTGCCACATCTTTCTTGACACCCAGAACCATTATACCCTATGCTACATTCTGTAATAGGTCAACTGTAGTAATTAATACTACTTGCTTGTTATACGTTATAAAACTCATTAAAAATCCATTATTTGTTGCAACAGGGGCCGGACCTTTATGATGTCACGATTATATATATTATCTTGTCATCAAAGTGTAAAACAAATGTATGTATGCAGCTTACGTTACTGGATGATATATAATAATATATGTTACAACTAGATAACTGCATTGTAAATTGAATCGATCAAAATGAAGCGCACAGAATGGTAATCCACATTCGGAACACTCGGTTAATATATCATTTAGGCAAACACGGAAATTGCGGATATAAAATCATTTTAACTGCAGCTAATTTGTAAATAAACAAACACCCATGCTGTTTCACGATTTCGATGAAATGTGAAGGAGCAACTATTTAAAAGGTACTTTCTTCCATTAGTTGTTCGCTGCTAAAATGACGGACACGGTTTATAAGCGAATATTTTACAGCGGTATTTGTATTGATACGAGAACTGGTATTCAGCCGTCCTGCATAGCACTATCAATCGTCTTAAAATAACTATATACACAATAATAACAGAGACGTAATCACTTCAGCTAAAACGTGAAATATGTGGAATGTTATAAATCATTTCATGTAACATAGATTTAAATGGAATAAAAACTACAGATGTAATAAAACGTCCTTTTTGTTTCCTTGTCACGGTATCCTGCATCACATTTCAGTTGGTATATTGAGCATGCTTCAGATCACAGAACATAACTAAATGATTTAAATGATTCCAGCCTCTGAAGCAGCGCCCGTCTCGTTTATCACAACGAGAGTTACCTATGCAGTGACTGCTACATCCTTGTCAATACGTACCGTCTTGACACTCTTGTAAAAAACATATGCGTCTGTCTATGTGGGTGTGTATGAAGCTACACAGGCTGACAGACAAGTGAACGTACAGACATACTTTACGAACGGACATACACAGATACCCTATATAAAACAAACGATAATATACTCATGTTTTTCTGTTCTGTTCCCGATCTGATAGGGAAATTGCTAAATGTCTAATATATCAAATATTATGCTCTTTTCTACATCTTCGCAGCTATACTTTTGTAGGAAATGTCTTATAATGTAGCTCTAAATGGTAACATTTTCACACGGTTAGAGAAATATATATCTCACAATGGGTGCATATATTTGTACTATATTGATGCAGACATAAATATGTGTAGAATTGGCACAATATCACATGGAACTTTTCAAAAATAGATTAAAAATAACAAATACCGCTGTGGAAATGTCAATCGACTGTTGTACTCTAACAGGACGGGAGCAAAATCTTCACATTTTTTAAAGATTTGCTCTAGTTACTTAGTTTAAATTTAAAAAAAAAAATACTTGAATATTCAGTTGTATAATAATTCCAATGCCCTTATTGTTTGTCACAATACCATCCTCTTTATCTGCATCTACACATAAGAAAAAACATAGACACAAATCGAACTTTCTGCCTAATTATTTTGATGATTATTTCGGGCGAGCAGCTTAAAAGCAGACATTGTATGTTGAAACTGTGTCATTACAATTTGTAGTGATTTATTACACAGGACGTCTTTATTAACGCATGTACGGTTACCAAACCTGGTTTCCGAAAAATAGGAAAAGTCTTGCTTGATTATATAATTGTATGTGCACCAGTCTTTTATATCACGGACGTGTACTTTTAAATTGTTTAAAAGTAAAATGCTTTAGTTTAAATTAAATTCAGGGGGTCTGGAAAAGTTTTTAAATCAATTTGTGGTATTAAATTACACAAATATAATATATGGTTAAAATATGTTGACGTTTATACAAAAAAAATGTATAATAATGTAAAACTAATGTAATAGTTGAACACCCGTAGCACCAGTGATGTAAATGACATGTGTATACACCGTTTTCCAAACAGTTGCAGCAACAGTTGCAGGAATTGTTACAGGATGATTAAAATGATACAAACATAATTTAGTTGATCAATGTACTAATATTATGAAATTAATATGCCACCGTGTTAGGAGCATAGCTTTGCATATATCAATTTGCTGTTGTACCTACTGTTGCATAACACACACGCGATTCTGATTCTGTAGAAATGTATGTTCATGTTAATTTTGTATAGTAAGAGGTCCCAGAGTGGATTGTCTGTTGATTTTTTATTTCTCTATGTATAGCAAATATTGATCTTTATTGCGCGAACGCTCTTTATCTTCCTCACGTGCGTGTATGTATGATTGCGTGAGCGAGATCGTGTTTTTCAGTACTGCTCAGTTTGCAAAGAAGAATTTAATATAATTATGTATTACTAAATAATAAATATTCCTTCGCTTAGCATCCCCTGCAAATGTGGACGTTCATATTTAGTTAGATGGTAGAGGAAGGTAGACATATTATGCTGATTTTATTGCAAATGTCGTTGAAGTACATGCCCGTGTTACCTGTATCACACCGGCGACCTTGACCCGTCCAACCAGCAGCACAGCCCTCCAAACACTCACCAGACACCTTGCTTTCGAACGTAAACACAGCGCAGTGACACGGGATACTGCAGTCAAGACCACACTTGTAGTCCAGGCAATCTGAGAAACAATATGCGATACTGAGTTCAAAGTATATAAAATGTAAGCGGCATTAACTGGATATGAACATGTTTCTTTCAAAGGCAAATTATCTGCAGAACATTTTAATTGGACCGGTCGACAGAATCCTGTCCACCCCCAAACAGTTCAAGGAACTAGACTTATCAGAGAACGTTACAATTCGTACATGGTCATTTGTTCATATCCCAGAATATGGGACTTTGGTGAACCTGTATGATAAAACCGTTTATCTGATTCACAGGGATTACATAACTGGAAACTGTTTCGAATCCGATTTCACATTCCAATCACTTAAACCTGTGGAAAGGTTGCTACACTGCATATTAAGTGCTCGAATTGAGAAACCCGATCTATTATAGGTATAAACGAATATGCAAATATAAGTGTAGAAAATATATCAAAATGAACTCAACTGTGTGTCACTCGATAGATAATGGCTCTGTAACTTTTCTCCATAATGATAATTTAACCATTTCTATATACACATAACCTAAGCAATAAACATTGTAAGACCGCATGGTGTATGCAATAATTAACAAGCAATAACATGTGCTTTACACGGACATTAAATAGATAAAGCTTTTCATGTAAACAGTTTTGAAAATAGAGTTAAAGGGTCATCCGTTTTGAAGAAAAAGATGGAACAGCAGATATCTGTTGATAAAAAAAAACAATAAAAATTAATCAACCATGCATTATCGTCATTCCTACTCACTGATAGATAATAGTAAGTTACGAGAAAAAGAATGCGGAGAGGTAAAACTGAATATTGTTCAGAGTTTATAATTATTAAATTTGCGTTACCTTGCCGTTCTTCTAATGGCAAATATTAAAACAATTTCATATTCATTTGTCCATAAAGTGAGACATTTACTTATTTTTTCTGACCTGCTGTCTAGAATAACGTTTGACCTACTTAGAAATACCGACGCAACGAAAACCTGGACAAATATAAAAGCTGTCCTCGGTTGTAGAATAAAATGATTGATTCACTGTGGTCTTCTAAACCAGAAATGCATCATTAAACAACGACGTATACGCACATCATGTGCTTAAGCCAGCCGGTACCACTGTAGACTACATACAGTTTAGTACAAAATAGAAAAATTGCTCATTCTTCAGGAATAATTGACTAACAATTTTTGTATGAAAATTTGAAAATTTGTAATTTCATTTATCTTGATTGTAATTTATCATCATGATTTTCTAATTAATAAAACGATAATAGCATGATAAATAAAAAGCATTGCGTATTTTAACATTACCAAGTTTCTATTTAAACACATATGTAGGTTGCAAAAGCAAATAACTGTGAATTGACGATAATTACACATTAATAAAAACAAAAATAAGCACAATATTTCTTACCGCCATAAATGAAAACCTCGCACAACAAGATATAGCCTGTGCTTCGCTTATACTGGAGATATCGAACATCTACGTCCAAGGTAAAGAACGAAGTATTATCTGTGCTTGGTGTGAACTGAACTGGATATGTATAATTGTCAACTCCGACCTGTATGGTGCCAGTTGATCTAAAATTGTCTGTAAACGAAATCAAGAACACATTTTTTAAATATATAGACATTATATTTTGTTGAATTTTGTTTTAGTTCTATGTAACATGCATCCGGTCAAGATATGAAAATATGAGGCAATTTGTACAATGCAATGGTATCTCGCATAGATTGAGTGATCAATATTGTTTTCCAATTTGTAAATAATTGGTAAGTTTTACAAATTTATAAAAACGGTTTGTAAACAAGGAAATTAAGATCAAAGTAAACACTACGAAGGTCAGTATGTCTATACAGAATGCACATACACCATTTGATCAAGGTTTTGTTATTGTATAACACTAGATCTAACATTAAGTGACCAACATACTTTTTGATATCAGCTGTAGAGCCTGTACACGAACAATGTCTCCCAGGTCAACTGTCCACGTGTGAGGTGGGTTTTTTATATCTGTACAAGCAATTCCACCGTCTATGGCACCATCAACCGCATATAATGAATAATAATACCCATACATCGTACTAGATTGGTGTGTATATTTGGAGTAAGCTAAATTCCGACCTGAAAAAAATAATTTAATTATAAAATAATGGATATTCGACGGGGATTGTTAATTATATAACACAAGGTCGTTAAAGAATTAAAATGCAGAATAGTTGAAACAGGAAAGTATTCTTACACAACGCATGCATACACTTTTCATCAGGTAGTGGAACGTAGCTATGTACGGTAGTAAAATATGAGCGGCGCTCGAGGAAAACTTTGTATAGTCAGCAACTTTCGATTTTTATATATTTGTATTTTCTTAAAGGCCAGAATCGAATCAATAACATGACAAATTTTGACTTTACCTAAAAAGCAAATATATTACGACCTTTTTATGTGTAATGACAATTGTACAACAAATGACAATATGACGTGACACAATGACGTGACGGCGTCGTGTTTGTTACGGCGGTAATATGGCAAAATTGATTAAGTTTCATGAATAGAATATCTCCCTCTCTTTCCGTCCGTTTCTCTCTGTCTCTCTCTCTGTCTCTGTCTCTCTGTCTCTGTCTGTCTCTGTCTGTCTCTGTCTGTCTCTCTCTGTCTGTTTCTCTCGTTCTCTGTCTGTCTGTTTGTCTGTCTGTCTGCATGTCTCTCTGTCTGTATGATATATATATATATAAAAGAACCGTCTGGGGTTGTACACCTGGTTTGTGGGGCGTTTAAACCTCGCAATCTCGAACGTTTCTTTATAAACAAACAAGCAAACAGTGTTAATAATAATATCCTATCAAAATGATAGCTAACAGCAACCACATGTTTTGTATATTAAAACTGTTAAAAATAATATTATATATATATAATATATATAATATGATAGCTCTTATTTATATGAGCAATATGTATGTACAATATGTACAGGTGATACAAGCCTCGGCAACACAAAGATTTCAAATGAGAGAGCAGTTTGAAATGAAACAGCCAAAGCAATGACGTATAATAAAAACACTTTTAATTATAAGTAAATTTAGCGCCCAAATGTCCTTTCTGCACACATATAATACGTTCGACCGGCCGCAATAGCTCAGTTGGTAGAGCGTCGGCTTGCGGATCGGGAGGTCGTGGGTTCGAACCCCGGCCGGGTCTTACCAAAGACTTTAAAGTTGGTAGTAGTGGCTTCCCTCCTAACGCTCGGGGCTAAGGGGACAGCATTACGCCTGACTCGTCGGTGTCAGTATAATGGACCGGCCGGGTTCAGTCCCTGGGCACCTCATAAGTGCCCCTGTGCTATAATGATAGAAATGTCGCTGCGCAGTATCGGCAAAAATGCCGGCTAATCCCTAATCCCATAATACGTTCGTACGTTCGACAGCTCAGCGATATGCCATCATTTAGATGATGTTGTACCATATTGAAATGGTATCTATATAGTTTGCAGAAATTCCTAGGAAGTGTCAGGTAAGGGCTCTGTTAAACTGGTTTAACCACCCCGACCGACCATATTTTCGTATAATTACACTATAATTGAAACTATTCTTAATTGTAGTAGCCGTTGTTGATAGCTTACACGCATGTCCTATTTGTGTCTGTGATTTTGGTATATGTTGCATACGACCGGTCTTAGGAGCACCTATGGTATACCATCGACTGCGGAAATGGGTTGCCTTGGTTGAAGCGCAAGGTCATCAAGAATGGTATTGGCTTCCCCGCTTATTTACAGTGAAAGAATAAAAGGTATTATGGTGGTTCATTGTTCACTCTCAGCTTAAGATGAGTGTGGTATCTTATCACATTTTTACGACATTTAAAGTATTACTACTAAAATTAACACTATCTTCTGATTCAGGAATTTGGTGCTTGGACCACAACAACAAAAGAGATAGGCTACCTCCGAACATCCTGACATCACACAGTACAAGCAAAGTCTCCTCGGAAGCCAGCTGAATCCGAACCTGGTTGCCCTTCATAGGCCGCACACAGGTAATCGACATGGTCATCGTCACGGGAGACAATCCGTCGTGCTCATAACATGTCTCCTGCAGTTGGAATCCTGCATCGTCTGTCCGTTTGGTGTTATTCTCAACGTACACTTTAAACTTCGAAAAATGCCCTATAACAAGTCAGAATAGCAAGTATGCTGTATTCAGTTACGTTAACGATTCCTTATACTATTTACAAACACGTTGGCGTTGTCGTTAAGATTGTACCGTAGTCAATGCTCTGTTGTTCCAATAAATCATGTGTTATTGCCTGATTGCATGTTATCATAGAAATTGACGTTTTCTCAGGTCTATGATTTGTTAAAAGTGACTTTACAGCACATTTGACTAAATTCATAGCTAGCTTCAGAAAGTGGAGTAATAATTTCCGACCTCCAGCTTATAGTGATGAGAGACAATTTGTATCACTGTCTCATTTTGTCTTCAAGGATATTGGCGTGCTTGCATTTTGGTTGAAGTGCGTCAGATATTCATAGGCGCTAAAAATATTACAACGTACCTTTTTGTGTATCTTCTGTGACGATAATCAACCCACGAATTATCTCAGCTTGTCCAAACCAAGCTCGCCACCATAAAGGACCATCTCTTTTCATTGAACTACTGCACGTTTCCATCCTTCCATCGACCGCTTTATAGGCGTCACTACTTTCCAATTGACTTGCTTCCTTTTTCCATAAGATGTCTCCTATAAAATAATTGTCCGATTTGCTTTTCCACTCCGCCATTTTAGAGACACGAAAAGTACTGACCAACTTGTAAATTGAATTGAACGTATGAGCTTTGTCTGACTTAAAATAAAATGATACATGTCCCAAACTATTTGACTAGCTGAACCACAAGGCAAAGTCAGCTTGTTAAACAATTGCATTTGCTAAACCACGACGCATCTATGCGACCTGTCAATCAAATATACATATTTTAGCCAATCAGGTAACAGCTATGTATTAAACTATCGCACAAGTTCGTCAGCCGATATTTATGTCCCACAAAGAAGCATTACGTTTGCGTAGCATATTTGCATTAAGAATTGTTTACTTGATGATTGGACTAACAAAGGTATTACAAAACATGTTAATAAAGAAAAACATTATGCAAATTGATCAGTCAACATAATCGTCGTGTCATCTTAATTTTATTTTTGTTGCAATGACTTAGATATGAAGTAACCTGTTACAGGTCCATAAGTCACGTGTTTAAGCAGTACATGTTGGATCCATTAACACAACTGTCGGTACTTTAAAAGTAAATGCAAAACCACGTATGATCATAAGCCCGATATTATCTATGTGATACAAACATTTATTATAAATTAAAATTAATAATCTTATATTATAAGTTGAAAAACAATATACAATGCACGTTCAAGGATTGAAGTAACAAAGATTTCAAAATAATGCAGTGCTATGCAATTGCAGTTAAAACATAGAAAAAAACCCTTTTGAGTGTAAACATTTTTTTTTCCTTTTGAAAAAATGACATGTGTGCACACATCTTTTCCATGGCATTAGATTGGTTGATTCAGTTTTGCACATTATGCTAATATTTTGCATATATTGCATATATAATTAACAATATTTAATTATAATGTAACGTTGTATCAAATTACTTTGGAGGTTGATTTTTATGTTTTAGATATACCATTTTCAAAACAGCGAGATTTACAATTTAACTTAATCATCTACTTATAATATAATATTTTATCATATATTGTTAAGCTATGTCTTACTAAAACTACAATAAAATACACTATAGTCACTGTATAAAATACCGTTGAAGGTGAGGACGACGTATTTAGTAGCTCAGTGCTACAGTATAAACACATAAAAATCAACTGCAACACTGTCAGGCACTTTGAGGTAGATTTAAAAACAAAAATACTGTCATGAAGCGTATTCCTCTTAAAAGCTTGCTAGCATCTAAAATCGTTAAACGCAATGATTATATCATAGTAAATGGACACGACGTTACTGCAATGCATTAACTATGAATATATTGTATATGATGTCACTGTCTGAATCCAGAAACTGAACTGTGTTCAAATCATATGTACGCGAGGAGCAGATTGCTAACTTGTTCTCGGCGGATATCGTCTATAATGGATAAAAGCGTTCTGAACTTTGAAACAGAACCTATTTGGGCGGTGTTTATATCTATGTATAACACTAAAGTAATTCATGTACATGCAAGTCGAACATCTTTTAAACGTATATCAGCCCAGTTTTAATAATCTATAAGAACTCAAAAGTACCAAACTAATATCGATTGTATGTATATACCGTTTCTTTAAATGTTATGAAACATTGCCTATATACAGTTTTGAAGTGTGTGCCTTCCATTGTTATTATGACATTTTGAGCTAGTTAAAATATCTTTATTTAGTTCTACATATTGTAACTGGCAAAACTTACGGTATTGGCAGCCTGGACCCATCCATTCATTTGCGCATCCTGACACACAACTTCCTGTAAAATCGTCGCATTGCTCGCTATCGTTTTTGCAGTGGCAGAGGTAATTGCAGTCTGGCCCATAAACGGTATGTTCTACAGGGTTAATAGGACACCGTTGCCCTGGGGACATGTTTGAATAAATACTTGTGTGAATTATCAACGTTGAAAGTAAAAGCTGAAATGACAATGTATGGGTGTAACTGTATTGTATGAACAAAGGCATATAGCTTATAGAATATCGTTTTCATTGCCATTAGTCTATATGCGTATATATTTATTTAATAACACAGTTGTATATTTTATACTTTTATTACGAATCCATATCAATGTCAATGTGCGCATCATTTATAAAGAAAAATCAAATGCATATATCAAGGTAGATATTCTTAATTAAAATTAAATCACTTCCTTAGTAACCAAGTATTTAGTTCGCCAAGAATGTATGGTAAATATGGTTAGTAGTTTATATATAACTTAATCATCTTCGGCATGTTACAAATGAGAGAGGGAAAAATTTGGACTTTGAAAAGCAGGGCCAATATTTCGATCCCACCATTAACGACAGAACCATAGTCCTTAGTCAAGAGGATTACTTTCAAATGTCTGAAATAAGTTAAACATATATATGGGTATTGGTTATGTCCAGGAAGTGGACAGTTAAACGAAGCTAATTTAAGTTGACAAAACTTGCTTATTACTCGACTGCAAACAAAAAGTTTTTAACACACTTTTTGCAACCTCTCAACATATTGACCATATCCGCTTAAAAGGTATACAGTTCTTGTTTTTCTGTACATATGTGTTATCTTTACCCAATAACATTAAGTTAAAGTATGTTCAAGCAGTGTTCACGTTTGCAGTTGTCCCATATTAATAGAAAATGTAGGAAAAGAGTAGTCAATGTGGAAATGCATACATTTAACACTTCTGTGAACATACGTGCAATTGAATAGTACATCACTTATAAACCAATAAATAAACAGTACGTATATATAGTTTGGTTATCATCTTTTTCAAATGGTTAATTGCAAATATAATCAATATAAAATGATAGATAACAACTAATGATTGCTGATATTGTCATGGCGAGTATTTTATCCCAAAAAGAAACTTTACAATATACACATGATTGCTTATTTTTATTGCAAAATTGTAAACAAAGATTGGATGAACATTGACCGACCCGTTTCTTGACTCCTGGCGTTGTATGGCTGATAAGAATAGACTTTATACTTTTGTTTTTCCATTAAAATATAAGAGAAAAATTGCAGAGAATCGAACTATATTTAATAAACTTAGCATATTCCGTCGATAGACTTAGTCTATTTTGCCTGCGGAAATAGACCTCTGAGATAATATAGGAAAAAGGAAGCTTCGGAGAGATTGCAGCAAAATCGTAAGACGCTTACACACAGCAGTATGTAAAGGCTATTGGCAGAGTAAGAGTTTCTTCTGAGACAGAATGATATTTTCCCCTTGTATCATGCGAAACCGAGAGCATTCATACATTTTCACAGGTCGTTCCTTCACAGAAGAACCGAAAACGAGGTTTCTGTCTTTGGTAAACAACACTGCTATTAGTTTTATTAAAACCAGTGCCAGAAAATCATTATGGGGATACCCTACTTAAATAATGATGAAAAAAATTAATCTTTTTACATTTATTTTAACAATTGCTATTTTATTGTGTGGTACTACTACTTCCTTCTCCTCCAAATCATCATCATCATCATCATCATCATCATCATCATCATCATCATCATCATCATCATCATCATCATCATGCCCATCATCATTGTCAGCATCATCATCAGCAGCAGTAACAACAACAACATAAGCACAAGCATTTCAGTATTTCCGCATGGGCAGGAGCAACAGCAGTATCACTACATCATATTAATCTTCATCATATTTATATTTCCATTATCAGCAGCACCAACAAAAGTACAAATATTACAAGTATTACTATAGTTCTTTTCTTCAAAGTAAATACATATCTTTTTAATAAACGTCTAAAAGCAGTATATAGCTAACTGTTAGCCATTGTCTTTCTTGCAGTGGAAGAGGCAACTCAAGCAGGAAACTTGTGTCAGAGGCTTGATTCAGCGAGTATTTTTATTTATGATTCAATTATTAATTGCTATATTATCTTCTTTTCTGAAGTTGTGTTGTAATAATGTACTTTCGGTCTTTTAATAATGTCTTTAATATTAAAAAGAAAAAGTTCATCTAATGTAAAGACATATTAAGTATTCAAAGTGTCACATTACAGTAACAAAAACTGTAAATAATAACAATTTGTCCTATATAAATAAACAGTGTGTGCATAAACTGACTCATAAAAGTAATTAACGAACACATTGTACTTTTACTCATCTTACGTTATACACATGCGTATGTTCGTCTTTATACCTCATTAAGTCGTTAAGTGCGTTTGCGTGCTAACTGTTTAAGTTTGTAAGTGCATTTTTACCTTACATTATCATTTTTTGATTAATCTTTTATGTAGTAAGCATTATTATTTAAATATTAACATAGTTGTAATGTCTTTCAATTTTTCTTCCGAATGTTAATTTTCTTAAAATGTGTATTTATGTGGGAAATAAACCCCGTTCCCACTCATGTTGGTATCTGAAAAAGACAGTTCTTACAGCATACATATATAAAAGTCACTAGAAATGTAGTATGGGTTACGTCGGTTTTAGTGGTTACGTTGTTTTCGTTATGAAGCGGTGACCGCAACATCCCTTAGTGTAATCATACAAACAAGATGTTACATGTCACTTTCAAGATTTGTACTTGCACCGTCGATGACAAATACATGTACGTTTATTTTAATTTATAAGGTAGATGCTCCAAAGTGATGTATGAAAGAGCAGCCTTTTTACGTCCATTCTTACTTGGATCATTCTAGTTTTGACCATTCTCGACCAACATAACACTAAAATCAATTATCATTTATGGATATTGATTATAAATAATCAAATGGCTAAACGTATTTTAAATGAAAGCGGCTTATTACGCAATTGTTGAAAATAAAATTATACTTGAGCTATATACGGTCAAACATCTTAAGTTCTTGCCCAATCCGATACCAGAATTTTTACAATTTATAATTTATCGGCTGTTTTATTTTCCAAAAGCGTTCAGAATGTGAGTTGGACAAGTACCAAAAACCGTTAGTGTCAATGTCATCTTCTTTTTGGCAATATGAGGATACGAATGGCCACTACACTACTAAGCTTTTGTTTTCGTAATTTCGAAGAGTACAAAAACGAGCGCCTAATTAATCCTCAATATATTTGTTGCAGTTTTAAGTAATGAATCTACACGCTTTTTCTTTGAAGTCCTAATATGTTCAAATATTGCGTGTAGTTGATAGAAACTAGTAAAACATTGCGTTAACATAATTCAGACAAAAATGCTGAAATATGCATTTAATATCTCTCCCTCCCCCTCTCTCTCTCTCTCTCTCTCTCTCTCTCTCTCTCTCTCTCTCTCTCTCTCTCTCTCTCTCTCTCTGTCTCTCTCTCTCTCTCTCTCTCTCTAATTCTCAGAAATTGGAGTGGGCCTTATTTATTAACTACTACACCCTTAACTGGTAATAAATATATCGTCAGGTTAATGTTAATATTTCTTTAAAGAAAGAATATGGGATAATAACCAATTGTGTACTTTGCGTTGTATCCGATAAAAAATATTGAGGGACCATGTCGAATTCAACCCTAGGAATAGCTGTTGCGAGGAATAACCATTTCAAAATGTGATATTTGTGTCGTTGCATGGAATATCTAACCATGTTCCCCATTTTCAAAACTTAAGAAATGTATTAGTTGTGTGAATATACTCAAAATTAAAAATATACTTAAAATAAATAGTTTTGATAATTGTATTGGCTTACTTTCATTTTAATGATTAAACACCTTAATTTATTATTATAAGTTTTATTCATTATTGTCAACACACAAATGTTTTGTGAGATATCGTCAAGAATAGTTCTTTTGTTGCCTGTAATTACAGGTAACAATTCTTTATCAAGATAACTAAGTCACTAATATGTTGCTGGATCTTACATGTCATTATAAATAATAAAGATACCCTTTAAAGTACATTAATAAAAATGATCAGTAGTATTTATGTACCCTGTATGCATGAAGCCCTTTTATCCAATAGGACCAAATAATATGCTTCAAACCGGTCACTTTGCACATACAAGTCCATGATACATTCACGTAAAAATAACAAAACATGTTACATTTGCGCGTTGCCTCTATTTATTTCAAACAATTGAGTAATCGGTTCAGAAAGACAAACCTCGGCTTCGTATATCCAACATCATTTGTTCCGCTTACATACGGTCGTAGTAGGAAGTGAGTATGAGCACAGGCCGAGCCCGTTGTCAGGTAAATATAGCTGAGTATATAGCTATGTCGAGTGTCCAAGACGCGCTTTCGCCATAAAGGTAGCACTATGTCTGCTTTAAGTGATAATTCTTACGATTTAATGTAAGTTTAAAATGAGAATATTAGGTTAGTGTTAAAAAAGGAAAAAAGAAATGTTATCACAAATGGCTGAGACAAATAAATCGCGAGGCTTGTCAATCAAATAAGATTTGCCGTACCGAGTAGGGTAACATTTTCTTTTCTGTATGGATTATATGCATTTAAAAAAGAGTCTGTCCGGATGCGTGTGACAAGTATAATCAACCTGGTGTTTGATAATGCAAATGTTATCACATCGGGCATTAAATATCAATATTCGGGGTGATAGTAGGATTTTTTTAAATGTCTTATCATGGACGCTTTTTAATAAATTATAATAACAAAACTTAAGATGAAATGTAAGCCAAAATATGCAACCTTAGAATTGTTTCACAAAAGTAATTATCGGGATGTCACTTAAATATAATTACAGTAAAGGTTGAAAGGTACTGACATTTAATCAACATATTCAAGGTAAGTTTCCACAATGATACTCATCAAAAAGCATATGCTTCCATTTATTTGATAAACCACTGTGCATAAAAGTCAATCGTAAATAATATATAACATATACTTCATATCGATCATCCCAAGCTTTCATTTGTGTTTTGAAAAAACACCTGCAAGTTTACCTGTTTTACATTTTACTCTTACAGATATATATCTTTTAAAAAGCGCATACACATGTTAACTTTGCAAATGCTTATATTTATACTTTTGGAGTAACAGTCAAATCCATATGAGTACTCAAGTTTAAACTAAGCATAAACAATAGACATATATATATATATAAATGAGCAACGTTCTGATCATTTATTAATTACTTCATTATTCTTTAATTGGGTTTACCTAACATTTGTCAAATCCAGTGTATTACTTAAACCAACCAACCAATAAACATACAATATTTGGCTTTGTGATTTTTAGCTTTGTTTTTTAACTTTTCGAATGATCAGATAATAAGTCAGGATAGGGGACATCAGCACGGTACACAATGACTCGAGAATTAGTTTTCAATTTAATGACCACGAGGTAGATTGCAATTTTTATACTGTTTTTCTGTTTTAATGGATGACAATGCACCAACTCAAAGAGCCCATATACAGAGAAGGCTGAATACATAAACATGTACATATTTCGCTAATATACGCAACGCCTCCTCGGATCATGTTTTGCATACGAATGTATTATGTCAACGGTCAAGAAACAGTGCTTACGACCCCGTTCCAAAACTTAACTCACGCTTTGTAAAATAAAACCATAATTAGAATAAATTTTTTCAAAACAATACAATATAACATATTGTATGCATAAAATAAGTGTGACGCTTGATTCAAAATGATATTCACTGTGTTTACACGAATATTTATGTCGCTGATATTGCAATACACTTATCGACGTTTGTTGACAAGGTAAAATCCTCACAAACTTGAATACTGAGGAAAAATTGAACATCTTCTATTTGAAGAATTGTTTGATATGGATAAATAGGTGCAGTAATGGGATATAAAGTAGCATTGAGTCGATGGACTCGAACAAATTGCCTATGAAGAACGGTAAAAATTAATTTCATAAATTATCTTATTCACTTAAAGTTTATTACAGCACTGTATACATTTTAATATACATGGCAGCGACCAATTAACATCATTATAGCAACGCCCGGCTTAATGGTGGAGAAGGACCCCCGACACATACCTGGGTAGAACCACAGACGCACAGCAAGTCAGCTGAAAGTCCTTTCCAGATTGAGGCCTTCGCCCGAAACAAGACACGAACACATGCGGTAAGAGGCTAAACAGGCAGACTTACAAAGTAGCGACTCTACCCCTAGTATACTTTATCATACATTTTATATAAATTCCTTAAATGATATTTATTTGGCTTGATTTGAAGATTTTACCAATAAAAACATGTTCCGAGAGTATATTTGCATGCACATTTTACTATCTAGTTGAAATACAGCTATTTAAAAGTATATAATACAACGTAAAATAAACACATAAAATGGATTGCATTTTTGCGAAAAAAATATTTGAAACTAGACATATTTACAAAACCTAGAATTTTTACCAGGTACAGAAATAAACTAGAACTCAATATATTTAAATACAACAACAAACACTATTTCTAAACTATCAGGAATTTATACATTCAGGCTTAGGCCAAATGTCATACAAACTTACCATACACATGGACATATCCCAGTAAAAAGACGTAAATCCCAAAGATACTCCTCATCTTAAATTTTGTTATTTGGGCATGACAATTGCCTGATCCGAAGCACGAATTAAACTTGCTTGCTATAAGACTTCATAGATATTGTTCATGTAACTACAATAACAAGGAAAAAAAAAGAGTCAATGTTACCAAGTGTTTTTCTTAAAGTGTAAGAGGTACTTAAACTTGAAACATATATATATATATATATATATATATATATATATGAGCGCTGTCAAATTAGGACAGTTTGAAAATCAGATAAAAAGTATTGACAGGGACTTTTAAATGCTGCTTTTTTAAATAAAAATACAAATCCAACAACACAACTTGTCGGTACCAACAACAGCTGCTTTATACACAAGACTGAACATATAGTGTACATAAAGCAGCATTCTAACACAGAGTAGCCTTTCTGCGTCCCTTTTATCTAGTTTATCTAGTTTATTATAATGTTGACCATTCACGCCTAACTTAAAACTTTGTGAAAATGTTCCTTTAAGGCTGGTGATGATAGAATAGTTAAATTCTAAGCATACGTGTAAAATAAAACCGGCGTTGTACCAAATTTAAGAAAAGATTCACCCTTCGGCAAATTAAGATCAAACATTTGTATTTTTAATATTTTGCCTAAACTGATATCTATATTTTATGTATCTCTTACCGGCGAAGCAGCATGTCTTTTCGAGCAGAATTTATACCAAGTGCCATCTGATTGAGCGAAATAGTTTGACAAAACACAAAAACGTCAATATCGTTTCTCTCTTGCACTAAGAATATTTGCTTGGTCATTTCACACGTTCGTTTTCGGTAATGCCGGGGTTACGAGAAATTAATGTTCAATGTACATAGCGCACGGGCACAATTAGGGTCGAAATAGACGAGCTTACCTACCTTTGTTGTAGTAATGCATTGGAAAAATATGCGAGTGTAACGTTCTATTCATCGCTGGTTGGCTGTAAACTCACTGAAAGGTTTTTCTCGGCCTCGTCATAATAAAGAAAATTGTTTGAAAAATAAAATGTCCTTAAATAAATACCATCAAAATAAGACTATATACACAACCAAAATGTTCTCTGATTAAACGTTCAACCTCATTTAACCCTTGTTGACAGCCCGTAAATTGCCCACTTATTTTGTACAAACCACTTGCAGTAAGAAGAGCGTGCATACACTCAGTGCGTGCTATTTTAAGTGTTCTTTCTGTTGATTTTCTTCCTTGTTAGCGCAGATTTACATACGGTTGAGATCATGTCTACTACATTGACAAAGAAATTGGTACTTCTGTACAATGAAGACGCTTGGGTTGTTGATAAGTGTATAACTATAACAAACTTTATAATCCGCTAAGTGTAAACCTAACACAGTAGTCTAAAACATGTCTAGGTTATAACTGGTCTATTATTCAAATTTTAAACAACCGACAAACAAAAAAGCAAAGTTTTATCATCAGCTCAGTGTAACCCTTATGCATCAGCCTAAACCATGTCTATGTTATTACTTTTCTAACAGACATAGTTTTATCATCAACTAAGTGCTAATCTAATACAACTGGCTAAACCATATCAGGTCATAACTAGTATAAGTTTGTGCTGCTTGTTTTAGTCATGGATCTACAGGCTTTGAATTTGAATACCTAAATATACGTTCACTATCTGTATGTGATTTATAGTATCTATTATAACTTACCATGGTCCTAGCAGATTTGCAGAAATACATTTCTGCGTTTTATATACGAAGAGTTTGGATTCTATCTTGTAATCTTATGTAATTTGTAATTCACAGAAAGATAAAACATACACATTGTCTTATTCACTACACTTCACTATTTCTGTTGATAACAATTACGTCAGACCAGGTTAACGTTGTTGTGTACTACATTTAAAAGTATGCAATAATAATAAATAATGCATGCTAAGGAGTAATTCAAAACGCATTATTGAAAAATTGCTGAGTAAGGGCATCTTGGCATCTTATGTATTTCTAACACTAACAAAAGCTGTTGTGTGAAATAACAATATCGAAATGTAAAATTGTCATCGCAGAATGGCATAATAAACCTTATTTCTCATTTTTAAAAGAAAAGACATTGGTCACTTAAGTTCCCGTGTTTTCCATTAAATACACCCATTACATATTTTCTTATATAACACTTGTTTATAACAGGAATTTGATTAATGACGTCGTCCACGTCACCACAATGCATATTGTCTGATACCAATATTAAACCTAATATTGTCGTTAAAATACTGTAAAGTATAATATATTGGCGACTAAAATCATTTGATAAAAAGAATCTGACATCTGTTGTCATTCAATATATTTCACTTGAAAACATATTATATTTTAAATGGTCTTCTTTTTATCAAAATACTTAAGAAGAGCGTGTTATTACTATCTTATTCAACGAAATACATTCCTTGCCACAAAACGCCGCAGAAAAGATTATGGAATTTAAACAACTAAATTAACTTTCCTTTATATACCAAAATAGTTCTAAACTTTACTATCGCACGTGACAATTGTATGTAATGTATAACTTACATGTAAAAGTAACACACTAACACCTAGTTAAGGCCCTTTATCGACTGTATTCACAAAGAACAGTTTGTTACCATGGTAACTACGGCACTACGTACACAGAAATACATAATGCACACCTATACATGTATATCATATCAATAAACACTGTAACATATACAAGTGAAAACATTTTAAAATTGATTTCACATTTTCCTTTACTCGTCGATTAAACCTCTTGACATAGTAACGGTTCTCTGATCAAATAAACAATACTTTATGTTGGCATACCTTTGACAAATAAAAAATTGTTTACAGTTTTTAATAAAAACAAATAAAGTGCATTATAGTTTTTTATCACTGTAAGTATATATTTGTCTCATAAGTAGACAAATAACATAACAGGAAACATGTCTGCTTTTATTTATTTCAAGCCATTGTGACTTCCAACGCACTTATTTCAGTGATTGTAAATTTTGTGCGGGAAACTTTCCCGGACCTCGACGATTTTCGAAAATGGAATTGATTTGTAAAAGGTTTGATTGTGAATTTCTTTGTCGTTTTTAACTTCTGCAATTTAAAATACTGAATACGTTTGAAATGTTCAAATGTTCTGTTCTTTTTATATAAAACATCAAACAAACAATAATTGACATGTAATCACAAAAGAAAAAAAAATACAACAATATATAAGGACGTACAGAAACGTGTAAGATAACATCCAAATTGTATTTTATTACAATATTTTCTCTTCGAACGAGCTCCGAGCACGATTGAACTGGAAGATCATCCCTTGGGTGATTGAGCGACCGGGGGTTGACTTTACTTATATTCACTATAATTTGATATAGTCACATTCTTCCTGGTTAAAGTAAACGTCTTTGAAGATTCCTACCATTTATTAGAACTGTTTAAGAAGATCAACTCTATTCAACTGCTTGAATCTGTTATAGAAAAAGGCAAAACAAAATAATTCAAACAGGCAGGATAAACGAAGTTTGTATAACGTTAAATTATAGGTAATTGTATCTGTAAAATAAATTAATACTCTAGTGACATAATACCGAACAGAGGTTATACAATGATGCAAAACTGTTTGAAAAAAATGTAAGACTATTAATGCAATACTTATTAATGAAATAAATATACAGTCGAACTTCGATTATTCGCCGATTACCTTTACTTAAAACAATGCATGGGTTGGAATAATCCAAATTGCCTCCACTTAAAATATCTAACTAGGAGTCCGCCATGTTGATCCTCCGCCGTAATGTGCAAGAATCAATGGATATATCATACTATTTTTCACAGAGAAAGATAAGAAAATTTATTTGGTGGAAAAACAAATGGAATAACATATTTTATATTTTGCTCTTTTCAAAATAAAAACAGATACAAATGTATGCATGTATGTATTAAGTATTGTCGAATAAACGTGATGTTATTATCGTCGAAAAAACTGCAACATAAATGCATTATGGTGGCAAGCACATATTATTAAATCAGGAAGTATTAAATTGTGGCTGATCTGGGCATCCCCTTCATGCTGGATTGCTGCAGTACCGCTGTGAGGCAAAGGGAATACAAGTCAATCTTTAAATAGAGTGTCACCTTGCTTAATTGAGGGTGCATTGTAACTGTCTGTCAAACTAATCAACACGTCATATCCAATTAATAACTTCAGCCAATCAATTAACGAACCGAAACACCGATGTTGCCATCTTAAAGTCCCTTTGCAGTTTGACAGATGACTATACACAATGGCCGACCGATGATGTGAGCCGGCGTGGGATAAGATGTGTGAAGAAAGCTTTAAAGCTGAATGTTGGGGACCAAACCTGACTTCGAATAATGCAAATAAATAATCGAAGTTTTTCTACATTAAATTATGTAAGGAAACAATCGGGACCGGCCAATAATTGAAAATAATGCCTCGGCTTCGAAAAAAACGAGTTTGCATAGCCGAGGTTCGACTATATTCATTCCGGTGAAAGTTGTTTGTCTCTTTATGAAAACCTCGAATTTCGAACCAAGTAGAGCCAAAAAGAAAGCAAAAAGTCTGCAAAAACAGATGCATGAAAATATCACGGAGCATCGTCAAAAATACCGTACAGACATACCATATACATGAACATAATCCAGAAAAAAGACGTTAATCACAAAGATGTTCCTCATTTTAGACGTAAACGTTACAAATGAGCACATTCAAAGCTTAAATTAAGCTTGTTGTAAGACTTCACGAACACATTGTATATAGATAGGAAACAATAATGGACATAACTGATTGTTAGCAACCGTCTTTCTTAAAGTGAAAGAGACAATAGAAGCCGGAAACTTATGTCCTGAATCAGCGACGACCTGTTGTCGATATGGTTAATCGTATTATTAAACTATTCAAGAGCTTTTGACTTTCTTTTAAATGGTGTTGTGTTGTGATAATGTGATTTCAGTATTTGAATACATTATTTCATATTTACAAAAGGAAAAACAATTGCAATATTTAGAATGTGCCCTAACTGGTTGAACAGTTTTAAAAGTATTTGTTTTCTTTTCTGGTGTCTTTGGAGAATATGTTTTACTCGTTTGACTGACTGACAGTTCTATTCAAATATTAGCCTTTTCTACAGATATTGGCTTTGTTATATTGCCTGACATACTACACTATGATCTTCTTGTTAGTAAAATAAAATAAATAATTAATTAACAAATAATAATGATAATAATAATAATAATAATAATAATAATAACTCACGGTCCTGGTAACGCAATTTGAAAAGCGTCAGCCAGGTGTGAGAGGCCCCAGGTTCGATCACGGACCGCGACATACCATAGTCGTTAAACCTGGTAGTGGTCCAGCTCCCTTGCTAATTCACAAGCAATTATAAGGGTAGGTTGACTGGTTGGCCCGTTGTCACGATAATGTGACTGGTTATGGTAGCAAGTCAAGTGTTCACGGCATGCAAATGCAGAGGTGAGGCAGACTTTCATCTGCTTCAAGCCTCCAGATAACCGAAATGCTGTTGATGGGACGATAAACCCAGTAAACAAACAAAATACAATAAAATACAATGCCACATAAAGGGGCATTTTAAAACAGAAGGCAAGTTTATCACATTGTTCTGTTATAATACAGGATGTTTGGAAATTTCAAATGCATTTGCTAAGATTTGACATCTAACTTTTGCTTTCTGCTGTCGAGTTGTATTCTGGAGAAACGGTTTCCATTTCTTAAAAAGGAAGAAGGTAGCTAGTTTAATCTTACTTTAAAAAAGGATTGATTATCATTATAATGATATCTGTACTTGCATACAATAAGCAAATAAGAAAAGGTCCTAAAAGAGATTTTAATCTAAACTACCTCTAGACAAATGCAAACAGAGCAAATGTAAAATTGACAAAAACACAGAGACGAGACATAAGACAAACAGAGAAACCACCAAGTGACGTTTTAATATTCCGAAGATTAGTTTAGAACAGTACAAAATGGCCATGCTGATTGTATATACTAAAAGTTAAATTATGTTTAAGTATCTTCTCATTTGCCTCCCTGTACTTAATTGTAACGCATTGTCATGGTTTAACTGTTATAACAATTTAGTTCATAAACAATTAAGTCGAGCCCGACGATTAAAATACAATTTATGACGCAGTATTTTGTTTTTGTTTAACTTTGGAATTATAGATACACCTTCCTTAAATAAAATCCTCCTTACCTAAAGTAATCCTCTAAACAAGTTTACAATGTATCCGTTCTTGGAAAACCCATCGTAACGCCGAATACTTTGCTCGGGTATTTTCTTTTTATATAAGTAATCCTCTAAACAAGTTTACAATGTATCCATTTTTGGAAAACCCATCGTAACGCCGAATACTTTGCTCGGGTATTTACTTTTTCATATATATATATATATATATATATATATATATATATATATATATATATATATATATATATATATATATGGGTTCAATATCTGTTTATAGAAAACAGAAATTCAAACCCCGGCCGGGTCAAACCAAAGACTTTAAAGTTGGTAGTAGTGGCTTCCCTCCTTACGCTCGGGGCTAAGGGGACAGTATTACGCCTGACTCGTCGGTGTCAGTATAATGGACCGGTCGGTTCAGTCCTTGGGCACCTCATAAGTGCCCCTGTGCTATAATGATAGAAATGTCGATGCGCAGTATCGGCAAAAATGCCGGCTAATTCCATCCCTAATCCCATCCCTATAATATGAAATAAAGCCCTCATTAGGGTATTTTATTGGGGCTTTTAGTTTCTCTATTTGCGTGTGTGATTTTTTTCTGAACCTTTCATGTTTTACCGTATATTATTTTCAGTAAAATGCTAAAATATAACCAAACCACGTTGTACAATTTACAATGCCGCCAAAAGGAACGTCACTGGCGGTTTATAAAAAACTAGAGCGAAGGCAACCGACAAAACCCATGTAGATGTTAAAAATGTCACCGATCCCGCTCAAACTGCACAAAGGGATGGATCATTCGAATGGAGTGCAGCACAAACTTTAATTGACAAGCACTAAAAGCCAGTAGAAAGACAGGAAACAGTGGCATGGAAGGCACCCTAAAAGATGTATATGAAAAACAATAACGCATCGCAAGAATATATTGAGGAAACATTCAAAACCATGATTACAACAGAGCTTTTAAGCAATAAGTTAAAGGAACAAGAGACTGTGTTTAAATCTTAAATGACGGTATTAGAGAATGTGTATAGTACGGTAAACCTATTGAAAACGTCGGTTACTGCCCTGGAACAGGTAGAGTGTATCAGAAAAAAAGTTGTTGACATGCAAATATAAATTAAATAAACAAAACAAAACAAAAACAAACAAAAAACAACGAAAAATGAAAAGCTAAAAGACGACAACAGTAGGCTAAAACAAACAGTTGAAGAAAGGAAATTAACAATGTGATCTCAGTTGAAAAAATAACAACAGTACACGCGAAAAGAAAACAGCATCCATATCTACGATTTGAAACCAAAGACAGGCAACCCAGTGGTGCAGCTTGTAAACAACATATCACTGCTGACATAGATTGATTACATAGGCTGGGAAAGTTAAGCAAAGAAGCAAACCGGAAAAAGTCTGCAAGTTCGATTCGCATTTCACGAAACAGAGGGTTAAAGATACATCTGAATTCGATCGTACTATATTAGTTGAAAACTCAAACTTAATGTTTAATGACAAAACATAATAATAAAATCCTCCACTGAACGTTCATCTTACCAGCAAGATAAGAAAACTGTCTCTATTCTTTTACATAAATCGACAATATAAGCAACATGTATAAACACGTGGATTTCAACGAGTAACACAGATAGTTTACAAAATCTGTCGAATTTTGGCCTAGATCTTTGCATACTTTGCATACAAAGACAGGCCCCACAACTTAAAACATGTATTAGCAAGATGCCGTCTTCAACGGTCAGTATTGTTATTCTCTGTGTGACAATGTTGTGGTGAACATATAGGATGGATGGATTGGGATTAGCCGGCATTTTTGCCGATACTGCGCAGCGACATTTCTATCATTACAGCACAGGGGCACTTATGAGATGCCCAGGGACTGAACCCGGCCGGTCCATTATACTGACACCGACGAGTCAGGCGTAATGCTGTCCCCGTAGCCCCGAGCGTTAGGAGGGAAGCCACTACTACCAACTTTAAAGTCTTTGGTATGACCCGGCCGGGGTTCGAACCCACGACCTCCCGATCCGCAAGCCGACGCTGGTGAACATATATGATTGTTGTTAGATTCATTGATTCAACGTACAAAGGCTAAAAGGTTTTGAATGTAGGCAAGTGAGTGCGCCACAAGCTACAACTCCAGAGAACCTGCCGGCTCACAGCATGTGTATAAGTCCTGGTTGTAACGAAAACGTTCATGTAGAAGGGTCACTCACCCGACCTTATCTGGAGTCCCCCTTCACAATAATAATAACTATAGTAACCATAATAGTGTAACAGTGTTATATCTAAAACAGTACAAATAAAATGTGCTAAAACACAAATAATGGAAAACATTCTGATGTGTGACCATATTGCCTTGTATGATGTCTTCAGGTTGAGTACATCAATATGGTGTGAAACAGTTTTTAAAACTTTATTAGTAGATTAACGAACTTATTACTGTTATTCAATCCATGTTTGAACATGCAACTATGTCAATAAATGTGCCATTCATAAATAGTGCAATTATGTGCCAAAAAAAAAAAAGTCTTTGAACTGTTTTATTATTGTCACTTTACAGTGTTCAAGCCACTTTGAAGTTGAGATTAAACATGTTCTTTCATGATAAAGACTCTAGATTTTAATATGGAACCAAGAGTGTAAAAATAATTTACACCAGAAAAATCAATTCCTACTAATGTGAATAGCTTTTATACTTTTAAGATATGACAAATCAGAAAAAGTTGACTTTCCAGTTTACGGGAAAGTTGTATTAAAAGGGTATACATCTAATCAAACCAAATTGTAGGTGATTTAGGGAGCCCTGCCTAGAAGGGCTTGCAACTGATATCAAGAGTATCGACTATTTTGTTCTATTTTTTCATTTGTGAAAGTGTTGTTCTTTGAACTTTGGTAAGGGTAAAATATATGTCTTCTCCTTAGATATTTTTTAATTGACTTACTTACAGTTGGTCAAATGAGCATTTTTCTTTCACCCGAGGATACACTCATTGTGAGCTATTGAATGGTTGCTCAAAGGGATTTGATCTGTTAAAACATGGTAGCTGGAAGGTAGGACTTTTTCCATTTATGATTTTGTAGTAAAAAGAAATTGAAACTTACTGTCCAAATGTTGTTTGTGTGGATTTACATTAAGTATAGAAGTATATTCTAGAACAGACATGGTAGCCACGACGAAATGGAGAAACCTGGTTTAATCATATCATGGTCTGCGACATACCAAAGTCATTAGATATGATAGTAGTATAGCTCCCTCGCTAAAGTCAATTAAGTGAAAAGGATAGTTATACAACTGGTCTGCCCAGTGTCAAGATAATGGAACTCGGATTGGTCCTTATGGCATGCTTTTTTTACAATGGTGGACTCAGACACAGTAGGGCAAAAGGGAGACCCTGTCTTAGATCCCATGCCTTGACATAATAAATTGTAATGATATAGCTCCCTTGCTGAGGCCCGAGCACATATAAGGGAAGTTTTGGTTGGGCATAGATCAGTACAATAGAGCTGGGTTGGGTGCCAGGTGTTCACGAAATGTACACAGTTAATGCAGCACTGTATCTGTCTTAAGTGGACACCGTCTTCAAATAATTGTATTATATTGCTTGGACAATAAACCCAATAAATAATTATTCAGGTCTGTAAACATAACTGATATTTCTTGCTTACTATAACTTAAACATGTCTATGACACTTATGTGAGCGATAAGGTCTCTCTTGTACTATTCATGTTCCAAAAAGCAAGGCCTTGATCAGCCACAATAAATAGTATAATAAAATAAAACCTCTGACCATTATATATGTATATATATTGCTTAGGTTTTAACTCCATTGTTAGTAAGAAGATCTTGTTTATATTTTTAATTTCCAAACATCCAATATTAGATTTAAATGAAAACTGTGTGGGTATCATATTCGTAACTTAATTTTTACTTATAACATTATTATTAATGGCATTAGATAAATCTAGAATACTCGCCACTGCTTTTGTTGAATCTTTAATGTAACAACGTTAAATATGAAATACTCATGCTGTGAATACAAACCCATCTCGGTTAAAACAGTTCAGTGCTGATTGTCTCGATTACTACATAACCCTGTCAAATATTGTAATAAGAACAATCATACGTCAATAAGGAGTCGTTCATATAAATGTAACTACCAGGTCTTTTCTTGAACAAGCACAAACATTGTAAATATTACTGTAGAACTAAACTTACGCTGTGATCACTGCATTCTTTCAACGTTACAATCCAGGAAACTAATGCAATACAAATGTATCTACTACTACTACTACTACTACTACTACTACTTCTACTACTACTACTACTACTACTACTACTACTTCTACTACTACTACTACTACTACTACCACTATTACTACTATTACTATTACTACGACTGTTACTACTACAACTACTACTACTACCGCTGCTGCTGATGATGATTCTACTACCCCTACTTCTACTACTTCTACTTCTACTTATGATGATTCAAACAATAATAATAATAATAATAATAATTATAATTATTATCATAATAGCAATAATATTAATAATAATAATAATAATAATAAACAGCAAAATGTTAATTCTGTTTCTGGCGTGTGCCTAATGACGAGTATCTGTGTTGCAATCAGTAGTCTCGGCCATGTTGATGCGGAGATCTAGTTGCTCTCTATCTGTTCTTTGATCAAGGTGTGGACAAAACCGAACTGTTCCTAGAGTAATAGATAAAATCGGAGCTTATCACAAGTGGTTACAATTATATAAACAAAAAAGGAATTGTGACAAGTAGCCTTATATTATATTACAACTTACATGTCCGAGATATCCTGTATTGAGTCAATAGACATTCAAGCTTGTTTCTATTCATGTACACTGTTTTGTAATAAGCACACTGTTTTGTATGAAAAGCAGCACTTGCTCGAGCATTCCGAGAATTAAATTACTGGGGGTCGGTAGTCTCAAATGGCATAAGACCTCGAACTTATACACGATGTTTATTAAATACTCACCAGTATACTAAAATGTATAAGGAACTAACCGAGGTCTCCATAGTCCTGGATGGCACAGGAGATGTAATTAATGCACACGGATCATTAAATACACACCAGTATACCATACCTTGTGTGGGGCGATCACATGTAGGTGAATATGCGATATTGACATATTTACAAATCGTTGATCAAATGTTATATGCGCATATTTGCCGTCATAACAATCACCCCGTGCATATAATCTGTGTTAGCATTTAATTCATTAGATCAGGATTGTTACTGGTACTTTTTTAACATACTGAATGGCACAATATACACTTTTCGTCTCATCATTTTGTCCTTGATTCGGACATTTAATTTTTTCTACAACCAAGAGTTGTGTCCGGTTCTCATCTTTTCACCCAAATGCAAAAGGAGACTTACCTTTAATAACGTCACTATTATCTATAACGTTACAACCGAATTATTAGAAAACATCAGCAGTTTGGCAGTTTTTGTTCGATTTGTTCTCACTGCTTGCATTTGAGAAACGCCTCAGAATGTGTGTGGACTGAGCTCTGTAAAACCTGTTTCGGCACCGCAGTCGATCCTTTTGTCGACTGACCGTTCCAAGAGAGTAACTGTTGGGTTTTCTCTTATTTATCTAATGTCTCGCCACAGTACTGTCGTAGCTTTTAAATTTGACAAGTATGTTAATACCTTTATCCTGTGCGTTTTTAAATTTTATGTTGCAATACTTATAGGACCTTGCCATATCTTCTTACTTTTATTTAACACGGACAAGTCTTACATTGTAGATGGCAATATGGGGGTCTCTGCTAATGCATAATATGCATTTATAACTTATACGCTCTGGCTATTAAAACAGACATATAAGGTACCTTGTTAGGGACGATCTGAGATCTCCAAAGTCTCAGATGACGAAGGACCTGCACAATGGCCACCTCATTTTCTATACGAAGCCTTTCCAGAGCGTACAAAATCACCGCCATCAGACCGCTCCTGGTCGCACCGTCACTGAGTGAAAAGAAATCATTTTTATGATAGAATAAATTGACATACCTGTAGAATATGTGTACAATTAATAAGGAATTTGATGGACATTTTAAGTACAAGTTTGTTTTATTAATAGTTTCATTATTTTGCTTTTCTCCGCACACAGTCTTAGAAATGAAAAATATAACTTATGGTTGCTAATGCGTCTGTCTGATACTTCAAGTTATGAAAAGATAGTGATAAGTCATCATAATGAATATGACAATAGTCAGTAAGTTTATAGGCCGATCGATAAGTTAAAATACACTTCTTCTACAAACAGCATACCTGGAAATAATCTATTTCAATATTCAAATTTCTCACAACGCCTAACAAATTATACTTCATGCTAAATAGCGGTCTACAAATTACAATCGACACCTAAATGTATGTCTTGCAAGACGAAATGCTAATTTGTGAGTTGAAAGTACGTGAAACACCCTTAAAACTTTTGTTGTTTTTAAACCATGCGTCGTTGGCAAGTGGATCAAGTAGAGTGCAATGCATCGCAATGATTATTATCTACCACGTTTTAATCAAAGCTGCACAAAATATAATAAAATGTACATGATTCAATTAATGGTTCATTGGAATAGAGAAGACGGGAACGATTTACTGACTGGCACTGGATCAAAAGTGGTGCCCCCTGGTTGGTAATTTGAAGCCCTATGACCTCCTGACATAGCTGAAGCAGGGTCTGGCTGCTGGATGGGACTTTTTCGTCGCAGGACCATTGTTTGTAGGTGATGTGTGTAACGACCCGTGTCTGGTGACAATGGACAATTCAATTGTATGAGATTAACACCGAGCCGTTGTTTGTATGTACTATGAGTTAATGCGATGCTCGAATGTTGACGAAATATCGAATACTTGAAAGTTGTTCATTGTTGAACCTTGTAAGACAAATGTCAAGATGCACATTGTCTATTGTTTTCACTAGAACAATTAATCACTAAATTCCAATATGAAACCATAATAGACTAAAATGTAATGTTGAAGCTTCACAGAACTCATTTGGTTTGTCAGTAGTTCTTTGCATTTAATTTGCATATTTTACTAGGTATGATAGCTTGACAAAATTAAATGTAAATTTAATTTATCACTAATGATGACTCGCTTTGCATGTATAGGAGATATAAAAGGTATTTAGACACTATAAAAACATGCTTCTACCTCGCCTTTATATGTAGCGCTATACTTAGTCATGACGTAGGCATGTGAACTTTCTTCTGCCTTTGACAGGAGATCTACCAGGAAAGGTCCATATGTGACACTCTCGGCAGAGGGCAAATACTGGCCCATTCCCTGCAAGCAGAAGGATATATTGTAGATATTGCAAAACTATATTGTCTAGAAGAGGTGTTTCAATTGTTTACTTTTAGTTGGGCTAATGCAAAGGGAACGTCAACATAGTCCTTAAACTTTTTTTAAATGTGTATGAATGATAATAAAGCGTTCGGAAGTACAGCTTGACTTTTTGTAACGAATCATATTTTAGATATAATAAAGTAATGTTTAATTATAGTTTTGAAAAGATGGCAAATACAATTCAACTATATATTTGTAAAAAAAAAGAAATAGTTAAATATTAATCTGAGTGTGCTTGCATTTACTACAGAGGGTGGTCCAATCGTAGCATCACTTGCCAAATAATAACGATGCATTTATTATTTTTTAAGTTTCTTGGAATCAATGGAATATGCAACATGTAAAGCCTATGCCAATGGAATAACAAAGATGAAATAAGACAACTTAATTATACTGATGGGCTGCTAAAGCTATTAGTTAAAAACTACACACCTCGCCTGATGGCGCGTCATCAAACGCCAGCACGGTTTGTATTTCGTGATGGTAGACGAGCTTCCACCAGTCGGTTATGGTTGTGGGGAATGGGGTTTGTGTCAAGATGAACCCCAGCTGGCGACAGTAGCTCTATACTCACGGAGACAATGGGAACAATGAACAGATAACGACAAAAATATAATATATTGAATATGATAGTATATTTATGTGTTTGTAAAGGGTTACTTTGTATTTTGGGGTTTTAGGTTTTACGGCACACCGAAACTTGATAGGTCATACGGCGCCGATGGTTACTTTGTAGTGACACCGCCCAGAGCGATGAGAAACTATACTTTGGAAGCACACACGAGTGACCCTGCATGACCTTTATTACTCGCGTGCCAGTTACTCATGTCTGAGAAGAAGCAGTGTGTGTAAAGAAAAAGAAGACTGGAGACTTCTTCAAATGTTAGCATATTTTTAAACTGGACGTTCACTATATTGTGTAATACATTATATACAGATATACATGAAATGCAGATGAATGAGCAATGCCGCGTACGAATATCACTCATTGACTAGAAAACAGGATTGAAATGGGGAGCGAACTTCTATTAGAAAGAGTGTTCCACTGACTTTGCATTATCTACTAATCCGAGATATTTGCAATATCCCGCGAGAGGCCTCACCGCCTTCTGCGGCTCTAGACCAAGCCATGTAAGGACATGGGTCTTTTGTTTCATCTCAGCTTCTCAGTCTAAAGCTTCTGTACGGGTTCTAAGAGGATTGGCGCACTCGGAATTTTTATAATCAGATCACAAGGGTCGAATAAGGTAGCATGTATGAGGTCATATATTTGACCTTAGAACGTAATTTATATGCAACATCATAAAGAAAGTATTGCATTTTTAATAAAATGGTTTCTTATATGTTAATAAATAAGTGATTTGATATTGGCCCTGTCCGAGGAGAAATAACAAGGCAAATATCAAATCATGTATTTATTGACAATTTTATTAAATAACTACATGTACTGATAACATTTCACATTTAATACTTAGTTTTTGCATTAATCCAAGTCAGAAAATGCTTGTTTGTGTTATGTGTGTGTGTGTGTGTGTGTGTGTGTGTGTGTGTGTGTGTGTGTGTGTGTGTGTGTGTGTGTGTGTGTGTGTGTGTGTGTGTGTGTGTGTGTGTGTGTGTGTGTGTGAAATCTACACGTTGTAAATTTATAACACGTTTGGATAAACTCTACCAATTGATGTCGTGAATGTTTGCAAACTGAGAATATTTTGTTTCATGAATGTATGCAACCTGTCGGCGTCTTCACATAGACCGAGTTAAAAGAAAATAGCTGCCAATTCCCATAGCTTCTTGCTGAAATCTATATCATTGTTGGCCCTGCCTAATTAGCCAATCACTATTGCCACTGTCTTAAAGCAGGCCGTCGTGTTATTGAACGTGGCAGGTGCTTTTTAGGACTAATAACGTATTGTTATTTAATACATGTATCATTGCCTTAAATTTAATTATGCGCTTTGAATATAATATAATTGTTGGGGTTTCAGTTACTCGATGCCTTCTGGAATCTTAAACATATTGTTTTGGTTTGTCTTTTCTTCGATTGTTTCCTTCGTATTTTTAAATTTCACATTTTATGCATGACATATGCCGTCACTTTATTTTTATCGTATGAGGTCAGTAAATAGCTCTTATTATCTATCGTCGGTAAGACCATTTTATTTTTAACCATTCTCTCGTTTGCAACTTTCAGGATGCCGAGGCTTTTATCTCCTGCACATTGTGCACATATGTTGATTTTTGTCGCGCATTCGCGCGGCGACTATTCGTAATTATTTAAGTCCTATGGATGGCGCCACGTTGGTCTATAAACAAGTGATGTGCGGCGTTTTCAGGAATTAAATTTCGGTTATTATTATGATTGAAGTAGTTTATAAATGTTGCTACATCACTACCTATCACTTTAAATTATCAATGTTCTATATATGTATGTATGATTTTTAATTTGCATTTGTTACGATGATGTATAAAGTACAAGATTATTGTTATGAACTATTCGTTTTTGTATTCGGACCTTTTCCCATGCATCACAATACAATTCTGAACAGTATATAATTTTAAGACATGAACATTTGGCAGTATTATAAATCTTCTAATAGCAACAATGTTTTGTTCTTAGACAAAAGTGTTGCATCTCTAAACAGAACCTTTAAACAGAATGCTTTGCATCAATGCTTTCTTGTAATTGATTATAATGAGTCATTTTGTTTGTTTATTTATACTTTTATCTGTTTTAACTTTCGACGCCTGGTGTTAATTGTCTTACTGATTGAAGGATTATTACTACTATTGCGCGATTGGAGCACTCCAGACACCAGGTTTAAGGACATCAATCGATCCTTTTGCCTACTTCCGTTCCAAGGCGGAAACACACTAGATATATATGTGGCAGGACGACCTACAACCCGCCAATTTTGATTCATATTCTTTATTATTACTTGATAAAAGTGTTTTGGTTGAAAGTAAATATGTTGCTGACTTTATTTGTTACATACTTTGCATCGTGTTAAGATGTAATTTAAAAGATAATATATTAAAGTCCACAGTCAAAACTCTTTTATTTCCTACATTGCTGATAAGCCACACAAAACATATTCTAAGACCTTTAAGTACGTGTAGTCCAAGGATAATGAGTACGGAAATATGACAATGTTCTATGAGCATTATACAAATACCAAAATTTGAAAAGTCCCAGGACAAAGGTATTCGCATGAAAGCCTAATGTAAAAGTAAAAACAAATATTTTATGAGTCATTAAACAAAAAGAGCAACCCAACATTTACCTCCTGGAAAAGGTCAGTCGGCAAAAGGGACCGACTGGAGTTGCTTTAGCCGGTTTAAAATCGGTCTAAACTCGCACCTCCTCTGGGGTTTCTCAAATGCAAGCAATAACAAGAAAACTGATATGTTTATTTAAAATATCCAGAACGCTTACTTTTTACATAAGTAATGACGTTGTTAAAAGATAATTAGTTCAGCTTACTAATATCTGCAAAAGATATGCATTTATTATGTATGTTTCTATGTGTTTATTTAAGAATTACGTGATCAGTACAAATAAAAGTACATCAGTTCAATAAGCACGATCTTAGGTGGTTCCACATGAACCCTCTGTTTATCTTTGATATTGTTCGACCAAAATAATAGTCTTCTGATAAATCTTACTTACCGGCATAAATACTGCACCGATTAAGTTTTTTGATTCATCAACAGAGATCGACAGTAATGGCCGGTACAGGCTTTCTGTAAAAATAAAATGTATGTATAATGTAAAAAATGGTATCCGTCAGTTTGGACCACTTTTTGTTCTTTCATTAAACCAAATAAAATAGTGTTACATGAACAGAACCCTAAAATTTGACTTACTGGTGCCCTAGATCCATGTAAAATGTAACGGATAATCAAATGTGTCATGACATTAATTTATTTTTTACGCTGCACAGTTTGTTATTTTTTAAACTAAGAAGACTACGTGACCACTTATTTTCTTTAAGTCATGTTATATCCTCATATAATTTAAACTGACGTTGATGTTTGTTTTCAGGTGAAATCCAAATCTTGCTTATTTATAGATTTAAGAAGAATGCATATTTTAACGACTTAAAATAGAGGAAGTGTTTAAAATTCTCTTTTCCAATACTAAAAGTATACAACTAAATAAAATGGTCGTGGTTCTACTCATTTTCATTAAACCTACCAGGAATAATTGGTTTGTCTCTATTTTCCGAGATTTCTTCCTTCTTAAGTCCTGCTTTGACTGTAATGCCACTGTCATTCTTGTCAATCGAATACCGAAAATGTCTAGACATGTGATCTGCCTCCTATTTGTAAGAAAATCACAAGTTTCGTCTGTTAACAATTTTATTTCAGTATTTTTATTTAAAATTTAAAAAATATTAGCGAACAGCAAATACCCTAAATGAAAATAGAATCCATAAGGCGCATGTATTATTTACATAGACAGACTAATATTGATAACCAAACGACTCCATGTTGTGACTTCCCAGTAGAGTTTATTATCATGAGATAAATAATACTTTTATTTTATTCCATTTATTTGAGACAATTGAATTTGTAGCATTGTAAACACACATGAGTGACCAAATATTTTTTACGCAATGAGTATGTAAAATCTGGCGCCCGTGGTCAAGGGGTAAAATCTCCAAATCTTCGACGACTGGTGCCCTTATATTTTAGTGGATTAGAGTACGACTAAAGGAGAGAATTTGTTCTACTTGCGCTGTGCCGGTGATTCTCTCCAGGCAGAGGATATGAGTTTTCCTCTGCCAAAATAGCTAGACGTTGGTATAATGACCATCATTGTACACAGCGATGTATTTATAAAGACAAAAAATACCAGATTTCGGGTCTACCTGACAAAGGTTCCAAGTATCCGCCAAAATGTCGGTGTTGTACAGCTGTATATAGCGGTCTTTAGACATGGGCAATGCTTGGAGGACTAGCGCATCCACCAGCAGCTCGTGGAGATAAATGTACTGATACTGGAGGAAATGAAACACATTTCTTCTGATTAAAGCCATTGATTGTATACAGTAAAGTACACTGACTAACGCTATTGTTTATGCGATACATTTGTGATAAAACTCTACCGTAATCGAGGCCTCGTTGGTAGACCTTATATTACATTGTATTTTGTTTCATTCAGCTGTTACATTCAAACACAACTGCACGTAAAACAATAGCAAAAGCAAAACACTCTTCTAAAAACCGGATGTAATTATCTATAATTTAAATCATTATGTGGTCTACTGATAAAATTATAAAAGTAATTATGACTCTTGAAAATAGCACTGACAGATTAATCAGAAAATAATACAATAATAGCATCATACCATGTTCTTCACCATAAATACTCTTTGCTGCCTCAGTGTCTCAACACACTCATATACGTCCACAAACCCATTGTCCAGTCCTTGGGATATCAGGATGTCTAGTGCGATAAACGTTCCCGTCCGTCCTGCCCCTGAACTGATGGTGGAAATACTTATTAGGGTTTATTATAACACGATTATATATTCGATAATTGTATGTTAGTCCATCCTACCCCTTCACAAACTGTTAAAGTGAAACCCTGGATTTGTATCACCGAAGTAAATGTTATTAAATTGTTATTAACCGCTATACGCTTGCATTTATTGTCGACATAATACTGGAATCAAAGAGCAGAACATGAATAGTATTTATTACTTTACCCTGTGTCCAATACGTTAGATACATTTGGACAAGTGCGTATATTTATAAAAATATATTGGACGAGCCGTTAGATGAGTTAAATTTGTTGTTTTTGTTTGTTGTTGTTTTTTATATCTTGACACGCATTCAAATATATTGTCGTATTGAACACCAGTGTAAAATGATCGTTTTATTTTATATCCATTTGTTCTGTTATAAAATTAATATTTTACACTTGACTGTACTTCCGTTAGTACTTTTAGAATGATAAACAGCAGAGTTTTGTACATAACAGAGACAAAAACAACATTATGACAGTTATTCGTTCAGACTTGAACGCGGACTAATGCTTCCGTTTTTCGAGCTGCTTGAATCGCACTCTTATTATAAATAATACATAATATAAAGCACTTGCATATTTCAATTTCATCCGAATTCTTATTTAATAAAGGCTGTTATTGTAAAGGTTTTTTGTCTGAGATGAAAAGAATGCTGTCCAGTAACGTAATATATTTGAATGATGTACTGACTAAAACAGCTATGTATGTGATCATCACGTGGTACAAATCGACTTCATTGATTGGTCAGACAAAATGGATCTAGAATAATAAATGTTCCTGTTCGTTCTACAACCGCACTAATTGTAAAATTCGGGGCTTACGATCATGCCCGAGTATAGTATAAAGAAGATAAAGACATGGGTTCTTCTTAGTACGAGATGTATAAGCACCTCATGTTTTATACAATGTGGAAAGCAACGTTGATCCTTTGCCACGGACGTAGACGTAAAATTACCTGCAATGGACGAGCCAAGGTATGATAGTCCTAGTTCTGTCCTTGTTTACTCGGCCCCAGAAACAGAGCAGACTGGCTGTTCCGTCTGGACAGGCGTCGTCAGGCCAGGCTGTGTAGTGGTACTGCTTGACTAGCAGGGACGACTGCAAAACAGCCTGTAGGCAGCGTGTAATATATCAGAAGTATATAAATAGCATGTTTCCTGAAAATCAAGTGACTTTTTTCTTTAGCATTCTACATATCTCCTAAATATGTTTTTAAATTGTTAACGTCAAACTAATTCTTCATTATAAAATCTAATAATGTTTATTTTTATTATAGTAAGTTTAATATTTCATGACAGGACAAAACGCGGATGCATCGGATGAGTTTTCACTGCTTGGTAAACATTACAACAGTGTGTTTGAACATATTTAAAAATGTGGATTGCACCTACCGACTGCGCCTTAAAGGTCCTGACGGTGAATTCTGCAAACTGTTCCTCGGATACCACAGTGACTGTGATGTCGCCAAACGTTGCCGGACCTGATGGATCCCAATATTGCTCACACTTCATCTAAAACATAAATATTAAAATGAAGTTTAAATGTTAACGTGTATCGATCTTTTAAGGAAAGAATAATTATTTTAAAGATGCAAGTGCAAAATATATAAATGGTAAGATTACAAGTGTAAAAAAATATCTGCTAAAAGAGCGACCGCTAACATAACTACTGGAACATAATTACATACATGAAAAATACATATTACTATGTGGTACTACGTGGTTTGTACGTAGTACTTATAAAATAACCGCAACTGCCGAATATATCATCAGTATGTTAAAGGATAAATGCATAGAGAAGTATATATATATATATATATATATATATATATATATATATATATATATATATATATATATATATATATATATATATATATATATATATATATATATATATCTGATAACAGACGTCATATTAACATATAAACAACAAATCAAAATTTGCCAACACAAAGAAAAAAAAGATTTAATATAAATAAAAAGATAAATAACAAAAACTTTAAAACAGAACAGAAAAAGATTTAACACAATTTGGAGAATTGATATAAGTCAATATAACTGGGGCTTATTAGACAAAAAAGGGAATGCAATGTTCAAATTGCAAGATCTATTGTACAGAAGGTCGAGCAACGTACACTGCTAAAGTTGGTTTGCCTAATTAGGGCTCTAGAGAAGATCTTTTAAGATATCTCTTACAGAAGCTGTCCAAAATTTGGGCTTTAAATCACATTTTCACGTCTATTTTAATGTTAGAAAGAGACCTTATACATGTATCTGACTTCAGCTCAACTGAAAGACCTTGCTACAAGTAGTTATCGCCTTAACAGCTTTGATGGGCTTGGAACTTACAAGTCAACTGTAGTATTTCACCAACAGTGGTCCCCAACATTTTGTCTGTTATCTTATAATGTCTATTCTATGTTACCGCCTTGTTTGACAGTCAGTAACAAACGATCAAACAATGTCATGTAGGGTCTACATTATGATAAACTTTTGTCAACGATATTTTGTTAGTTAAGTCATTTTCATTTTCGTAAAGGTTTGTGACCATGACAACTATCTGTATTTTCTCCTGCCATATGAGCCTCCAGAAATCATTTATCGTTTCTTTAGTAGGACCTGAAAATATATACTCTCTTAATTAATTCAGCATTTAAAAGAATGCAATAGTTTTTTTAAACAGTTTTCATGTATACAATTAATTCAATATTAAAGCACAATACGACAGCGCTTCCCTTAGACGTTTATCAGTACTTGTACATGTAACATATATTTATCATTTTAGACGCTTTTACTATTCTGCAAACTAAAAAATTAAAATACTTTCATTTCATTTCGGTTACGTTTATCGTTAAATACACATTACGAACCTTGGGGAGATATGTTCAGAAAATACAGTTTAACCGCATGTAATTTTGCATCAATGATCGAACAAAACTTAAGTATTATGTACATTTGGTAATACTGCCGCTAGTTTGTGTATCTGTTACAATATTCCTAGTGCACGTTCTCTTCTGCTAATCATGTTCTGTGTTTCATTTTCTCCAAGCATTATAGTATCTACTTCAATGATCTCCCATTGTTTGTATATTGAAAAATACAATTTTGCGCCAAACCTGATGAAGTTCATGACATCATTTTTTAACCAAGTTCTCATGACGTCAACATGGTTTACATAAACCTGAAGACAGTTCCACACGAGTCGATATGCTGTTAATCAAAACAGAGTTTTGTTTTGATTTTAACCCAATTTATTTATTGATTATTTACGACGCATTTCTTACCTTGTGCAGCAATGTAAGCATGTCTACGTTTATAGCCCTGAAAATGTGTAAAAATACATATTGTTTTATATAAAGCAGATGTAAACCTTTTTTATACACTTTTATAATATATCACGACTAATTTTTCAAACGTATAATGGTACAAGCACTGTAAAAGTAAACTGCAAACATGTTTCAACTTAGAAAGTATGAATCGCTACATACTGTAAGTGTATCTCTCTCTCTGTCTGTCTGTCTGTCTCTCTCTCTCTCTCTCTCTCCATATATATATATATATATATATATATATATATATATATATATATATATATATATATATATATATATATATATATATATATTTATTTATTTATTTATTTATTTATTTATTTATTTTTAATATTTCAACATTCTGTAGTTAAAGTTAGAGCAGCCGGTCACTTACATCAATATAACTTGCGTTGATATAGTCTGAGGAATCATTTCCGTTGGGATTTACAATCACCCTGTTACAGTCATCTGCAAATATTCGACATTTACAATAGTAACAAATTATGAAATTAAATAATCTTCATTGCATTTAATATTCATTTTCATAAACGTTTTACCATTGCAAAGTAGTATGACCTCTGGTCGTTATAATATAGAATAACTAATACGTTTTGTAAGCATACCAGCGTACCATTCAATCTTCGCACTAAATGTTTATGTAATCATTTCCATAAAACTTTGTACGTACAAGCAAATGTCTTCTCAGATCTGTTTTTCATTTTGTTTTCGATTTTTTTCGCATTTTTATTCGAGAACAGGACTCGTGTTGGAATTTCCTGAAATTATAGAACATATAATTATGTAACATTATATAACTTAATTATAACTCATAAAATACACATTAATACACGTGTTATTAGTAAATGTAGCCGCGAAATAGTGAACAATTAAATTGCCCTATTAAATTATTTTATGATTTGCACTTTCTTAAATATACGTTCGCTGCTGGACAGTAAATTTATCTTGAAATAAAACACACTTACACCAAAACTTTTTTATAATTTGATAAAAACAAAGATGATTTAGCGCACGTTCGTAAGGTACGCACATAACGCCTTTTCATAATAAGATAATGCTTTGTACAATTGTCCTTTAAAAAGTAATTACGCAACTAAGATAGGCATATCTTACAAATGATAGTAAACAGTCAGTTTACAAAGGAAACGAAGAAATTATCATTCAAATGTGATCATTATTATTCTACAAATGGCTTAAATACACCAATATACAACTGACACATTCACACAAACAATTCCTGCTAATAGTATCACGAACTCAGCCTATAAATAAAACAAGGATATCCTCCTTCACGACATCGTAAAGGTGTCCATCAAGAAAGAAAAAACGCAACCAATAAATTAGTAACAAAAATTGCTTCCTACCTCAAATTCCGAAACAAGTTTCTCGTAGTTTTTGGAACATGACATAAGTTGTGAAACGTTTATGCAGTGTTGGGTGAGAGTAAGCGTCGGCTCAGAGCTTTCACCTAGTTCAATGTATTCGCGATCATCACTAATTCTCTGATTGTCTTCTTTATCTTGTTTTGTAGACATTAAGGGAACAGTGTTAGCGTCTGCAAAAAAAATGCAAAAGATGCAAAACGTCATGTATGACCTCCTGTCAATATTGTCGTCATCATCATCAGCAGCATCAGCAGCAACATCTGGCGTAAAATTGTATTTAAACCGACCAAATTATTGGGAGGAATGTTATTTTTCTATGTTGTAAAGCAGATAAGAATCAGAAATAAGGATCAGAATAAGAGTGTTTGTTTAAAACAGATATATTCGGTATTTATCGTTTTTATAGTAATTGCACTTACCACTATTTTCCAAGTCTATTGTTACAGCATGTAAATATAAATCTTCTTTCAAACGTGCTGTTTTGTTTTCCGGAGTCGCCTGGTAGGTATTCTTTTTGCTGTAAAATAAATGTCGTCCACGAAACAAATCGTTTATTTCAGTGGCAATCCGTATAATTATGTAGTTATTTTATTTATACGATCATTACCAGATTGGATCGCCCGTCATAACATTTGTCTGTCGAGATGGTGTTATTTATCGGATGAAGTCCTAGAGTCCGAGATATATCAAAACCTCAATGGACCACTGGTTTTGCTCCAATAAACATTCAATAGACGCATCTCTTGTCATTAAATGAGGAAATAGTATTAAGTTCCAAAAACGTTCCTAGGAAATCTTGCATCACAATATGTCAGAGAATATTAAAAGCTATATACATGGTGATTGAGCATTTTAAGATCTTTCATGATGGCACTCGTTACTGTCGGATTGATATATCCTAGGTAGCACATTTGATCTTAAAGTGTGACAATGAATATGGTCGGACAATGTGGTGATTGCATCTCTGTTCACTGTGGTGGCTTAAATAATTAACGTGTTTTTAAATGTAGTTGGTTTTAGAAGGACTGTGTGACGGACTGACGTGCAGACAGACAGACTACAGGACAAATTCTCCGTCTCTCTCTATCTCTCGGTCTCTCTCTCTTACTCTCTCTCTCTCACTCTCTCCTGTCTCGGTGTCTATGTGTCCTGTGTCTCTGTCTCACTCTGCGTCTATGTCCCTCAGTCTGTATATATCTGTATCTTTGTCTCTGTCAAGCTCTGTAAATATACATATGTATATAGGCGCTCTAGTGATGATATTAAACTTATTAAAACAAGAAAAGTTCAAACATTTGTAAAACTTTTAGCAACGTACATAAAAAACTCTTGATAATACTTGAAGAAGATGACCTCCAATACCAAACTAGCGACAACAAGCACTACAACAATACTTCCAACAACTTGTTCTGCTTTAGTCCGTGTATCCACTGCAAAAGTAGGAAAGCATATAAATCGACATGGTTTTAAATGCGAAAAAACTAATCTAATAACGTGGAGCCAGCATTACAAAGTGTGCTGATTTGTTACATTCGTGCGGTTTCGATTTAACATTGAGCAATAAGTGCAAATAAATACAGTAGGAGTTCAATAGTTTAAAAGGTTCGAAACAATAAGACAATTAAACTTTGCTGCATAACATCTGTTATTTTGATAGTAATTTGAGAAATGTATGAAGTTCAACTTATATGAGCTGGCAAGAGAACTGTAACAAGAACATTATCCTGTAGGACAAGAAGAGTTATTCATCAAATCGATAAAATGAAACATCTTCTAATTTTAAAACTTGAAGAGCGAAGTTAAAGTCAAATAACACGCGGATTAAACCTAACAGTTTTTGACAAAACATCTACCTGTAAAGTTATGAAGATTCAAGCAAGTACAAGAAATATAGCTAACAGCTTAATTGATCATATCTTTATAAAAGATTGTTAACTATTAGACAAGAAACATAATAGTTTGCTGTTGTCTTTTACAAACGTCATTATCATAACCTGTATGACACGTGTAGCCTATCCATCCATAAGCACATCCCCGGAGACAGCGTCCATCTACCTTGTAACAGACATCGTTGTCCACACAATAACCACTACAGTGCCCGGAACACTTAATACCATATGAACCGTTGTCGCATTCTTAAATAAAAATAGTTATATTGCATAATACTTGGTTTCGAGCTGTATAAAGAATAAGTTAATTAAAAAGATTTAATTATACTTTCAACTGTTTATTCTAAGGCATGTTAGCTGCATCCTTATATACTTCTAATTTAAGCAGCTACATCTTAAACGACATTTATTCAATTAAAATTTGAACAGGCATTTTATAAAGTCATACACAAGTTATATATTAAGAGGATACAATGCAGAAAATAATAGAAAAACAAACAAACTGGGTGAGCCGTTCGGTAAAAGCGTCGAGTTTTGTGCTTAAACCGTGTTTAATCGAGGTCAAATCCTGCACTTTTTTTATTTGTCACAATTTAATTGCCTGAAATCAAGCTTTGAACATGTGTCTGTTACAGCAAAGAGTGTTTTATAATGTAAGTATTATAAGGTTGCAACGCTCAGATCCCGTAGTATAGTTAACGTTTGTATATGATGCGTGCTAAAAAGGTACGTTGAATCCAAAGTGTTTGTAAACGAAAGAAAATGCTTTAAGGGTATGGTGCCAGTTATACAAAATATACTACAGAATGACCTAGTTGCAATGATATAAAATAGAGTTTACCTTTTTCACACTTGTCGCCCATCCACCCAGCATCACAACCCCGGGGACAATGCCCATCCACTTTGTTACAGTTAATGTTTTCCAGACAGTGATCGCTACAGTGTTCTGAGCAGTTAATGCCGTATGTACCATGATCGCATCCTTTAAAAAATATAGTCATATTTAATAAAAATGTCAACATTGTAATTAAAATATAGGCCCATCAATGAGACCAGTGTTTAAAATTTGTCACTGGTTAGGGTTCTTAACGGATGCATACACTTTTTATAACGTCATTCCTTAACCTTAATCTTAAAAATATGGATAAATGTTTTATAAGAGTTATACTTCGCACCTCGCATTTTCTTCTTGTTATTTATATATATCGGCGAGTATCTTAAGTTAAGTGCATTCAATGAAACCTTATGCAGTATATTATGTTTTAGCAAATATTAGTTTATATTTAGTTTTATAATATTACTATTGTTACAAAATACATTTGCAAATCCCAAATCTCATAATATAGGAAGGTGTATGAATGATAAAAACGTTAATGTTTACCATAACAGTTAAAGAGTAAACATTAACAGGATATTAACAGGATTATTTAATAGTTAACGTAAAATCGAGGTGTTTGAAAAGATAAACAATGGTTTATTTGTGCTGTACCAGTTATACATAAAGTATCTTATGAAATTGTATATAAAAATTTTAGCATATGACCTAAACTGCTGCTCCATTGATGTATACTATTATTTACCTCTTTCACACTTGTCGCCCATCCACCCAGCAGCACATCCTCGGGGACAATGACCATTTACCTTGTCACAGACACTGTTGTCCAAACAGTGATCGCTACAGTGTTCTGAGCAGTTAATCCCATATGTACCATTGTCGCATCCTTTAAAAATATGTTTCAATTGAAATCAATTTAAAAAGTTGTAAATGTTTTAACACATTGTATTGATGAGACCGTAAGGTAACCTTCTGGGGATTTTTATGTTCATGTTTATTTGTTATACTTTGGGCTGTAAGAAATGATAATTTGGCGAAACAGTAGGGATCATTAATAGATAGGTAACATACTACTAATTTTTTAACATTGCTAATTAAATACAACTCATGTTTTTAATACCGATTCCTTATGTTTAAGAACAATAAAATCAAAACATTAAATAAACATCAAATGATCAAAGTAGTGTGCCGTTTTGGTGGAAAATAAACACATGACTTACTGATTATTTAAGAAGGTTTTGGTCACTTTTCGGTTTGTTCTATATTTGTTTTGCTGAAAACTTTGCTTTAATTTGACTGATAATTACATTTTTCTATAACATCTTTAAGTAAAGAGAACAATTTAGTCAACAGACATTTAAGAAAATATATAAAATCATACAGATGGTAATTTTAAATAAATAGGTTTAAGCTTGAAAAATCTTGCCTGCTTAAAACCATCAAATAATTCTTGTCTGGAAAGTATTAAAAATCGACATGAAATGAGTTTTTGTATCAAAGCTTAACGGATTTATTAGAGTTTTAATATATTATTGTATTATGTATAGAATAATTATTTCCAATGCAATTAATCCACATACACATACAACGATATTTACACCAACACCACAATAAAATACTATTAATAATCACATATACTAAAACATGCTTTAGCTTAAGACAAAATATTCGAACAGCAAAACTAATCTCGGGCAGAAGTAAAGGTCCATGAAGATTAATATAAACACTTTTATTAAAATGAGACAATTCTTCATTATGCAAGACTACAAAGGCATAAACTTACATTATCAGGGTGTTTTACTTTTGCATATCTCTTTAAATATATTTTATACATAATATACATTTACATTTAGTAGGGTAATTCGACTTCACTTTAGTCGGATGACACTCTACAGATTCTATTGTCTTTCCATCCTATTATTATTATTATCATTATTATTATTATTATTATTATCATTATTATTATTATTATTATTATTATTATTATTATCATAACTATTATCATTATTATCATTATTGAGTAGAACTAGCTCTTTTCATATATAAGATGTGGTTTTGAGCATGTTACTGGTGCACACGTTTATGCTAGAAACGTTAAGAATACATTTCCGAAATCACAAGATTATGCACGCATAAAATGTTAAATGATATATCTGCACTATCTTGAGCTGCAACTTTTTAAAGTTGACTGTTGCAAAATATTCGGCAACAAATAATGTCATAACTATACCAGTTTCAGGAATTTATCACTGAAGTTCACCGGTGCGTAGTCCTTGATATGCCAAACATTTCAATAAGCATGGTAGGTAGCATGGGGATCGGACTAACTGTTTAACCACAAACCGCAATTAAGTATGGATAACTAACGCAAAATGCTATGAAAAATCTATACTTCAGTACAGCAAAGTACACTCCATCAACCTCTCTACTGTGTCTAAGGAAGGCAAATCTGTTAATCAATGTTTTGTTATAATTTGATGTGTTACATCGCTTTTTGATTCACAATGTCATCTGAACACGAGCCTTAGTAACTCTAGCATCGAATATATAGCTAAAAGCCTATGGGTCCATGTTCAACTAATGTTTCCTTTCAGTATATATGACAGAGTGTGTTTAAAAGTAAAATGTTTATGTTGAATATCCAGTACAAATTGCTAATCTTCACTAGAGCGCTAAAGACTAACATTTTTGCATTGTACATTTCGGGCAAAAAAACAATGATTTGTCTGAAATAACACAGTTTTTCCTTTAATTTATTTTATTAGCACTCACTGCCACATCATGACCTGACACATTTCTTTTTTTTAAATTTATATATGTTCCTACTTTCTTGTTTGTCTGTTGCAGTCGTGTTTGGTAAGTTATGTTTCATGGTACAACGGAACTTCTCAAGTGGATTTTGAATTGTGGCATCGGTCTGTGGGGCACCTCTGAAGAGGTACCCGTTGCATATGTCAAACGGTGTGCATGTATGGAAATGTTGTGTGTGTCATTATCATGGTGTAAATAAGTAGTGAAAGCTAAAGTAAACTTAGAAAATGGTTAGCGATGTATAAGTCAAAATAAATTATTATTCAGATCGGAATAGTAAATTTTTGTTTTACTTATTCAATTACAGTTTGCACATATTAAAATCCATTGCACAGCCGTTAATATGGAGATTGACGGGCGTTACAGGCAAGCAGTTCTACCAATGCACCGCCTTTTATGACAGTTGGTTTACTTTCACTTTTTGTTGTTTTAGCATTACATGGCTTCATATCAAAGATATTTATCAAAAGGTTGTTTTCAAGTATCATCAAAATCTTGCTGCAAGCAGAGGAGGATACACGTTTTGTCTTTCAGCAAAGACAAATTTCTAGTAAAAATAAACATTACGTCCTATTCGCATATATTTGGCTCATTATTTTCAAACCTTTCTTCTAAGGCATTGACAGACTTCTTAATGCGCTTTCAGAAAGCCCTGTCAATCGCTAGGGCGATGGTGAATCGTCCATTTGTAAATTTAACCTTCACCAACAAATGTTGTAGATTGCAAGATAAACTGATATCGTTCGCGTCTGTCGCTTAAGAACATGTGAATTAAAAAAGACTTTGCTGTTATTTTCCACTATGTGCACAAATCTTCATTCCGTGAGCCAATGTCCAGCATGCCTTTGAAAAATGAGAGAATGGCCTATATGCAGCATATTATGCCAATTTTCGGCATTCAACTTATATAAGAGACATTCGTTTTCGCTTGGAGAATCTCGGATAATTTTTTATCGTTATAAAAGTGTAACCTGGACGCAATTTTATGTCCGAGTAAATGACATATGGGTCAATATAAACTTATCATCGATAAGGGACATTTTACAGCCTATATAATCCCGACCCTCCCCCCCGCCGCACCCCCCCCCCCCCATATTTTGGACCAAATCAAGTATCATTTTCCGATTCAATAGCCATGGGGCGTTGAACACAGGCTATCTGATTTGCGGTCCGATTGGAAATAGAAATCTGACGCTCGCTGGCTTTACGACTCAACAATGAGAACGTAGTCAGCCATTGCTGAATTTAATTCCTTCAACGTTTGACGTTGAAGCTGGCATTCAAGGTTTCTTTCTCGTTAGCTTCTAGATCTCAAGTCGTGGTTCTTAGTGCGCTCCCGACGTAAGGGTCGGCCTCAAGGTCTGCAACAATCAAGTCTTGCCGATCGACAGAAATTGGAAGCACCTGCCACTCAGCTGTAGACATGTAAGATGGATAGCTTTAACAAAGAAGTGGCACTTGTGCCTAACCTGACCTCCTACCTGGCTTTTCTATTTCGTCATCATGTGGCTTCCCGACATGGCGGACTTTGTCGGACCTGTCTCACGGCGGCACTGGCAGGGAGTCTATAACTCTTTTTGCGCTTCCATGGCCGGCTGTTGCATTGTCATTCAGGCCGCTTGCTAAGCAGATGAATCTTTAATTTCTGCCAGAATGTCGAATATTGAGTCGTCAAAATCCCCGGCTATACAAATTGCCGGGACACTTTCAATATTAATTTAACAACATAGGGTGAGCACCGGAAGCAGATATGTGGAAAATGCAGAATAAGCAAATGTCAAAGAGAAGAATACAAAAAGCGCAATCCTCCAAAGAGCAGTACCGCCTGGACGCCGACGATTTAATGGCTAAGACCCATAGCAGTTTATTATTTTTATATATCTGGTAGGCTAGACGGATTAAAATACTCGACTAGCCTCCTCGACGACCGCTTTTCCAGCTTTTTTGCAGCATTATAAGCTGGCAGCTGAATACTACCGGCACAGTTGAGGGATAGTTTATCGAGAAAAGTTTTATTGCGGCTATGGTGTGGCTAATTCTAATCGCTGATTGAAGCTTTTAGAGAAAAAAGCAGAAGCAGTCAATACATTGTCACGATAAGCTCTGTCCAACATATAGACGACTTACCGCCCGTAAACTTATGACAATGGCGTTCGAAGACGACTATATTCAGCATTGTCTAGGCCGTGGGGTGTCCAAGCAAAAAACTTATAGAAAGCTTGGGGACGAGATAGAATCATTGCCAAAGGTTCATACGTCAACCCCTAGACGACCAGGCTTTTAAGAACACCGACGAAACTTTGGGACACAGCATTGATACTTGGGGCTGAATCGTAGCATTGGTCTGGATGGGCCGGATCATACACGTCTAAGGCCTACCTAATCTAAGCGTCGTAGACTGGATTTCCAACAGAAGAACACGGCAGTTAAGAGGGCCATCTGTTCTGTTCTTCTATCGGTGTAGTCAGAAAACTTAGATGATATTTTACACACAATGCACTTACCAAAGTAACCTTTCAAATATGTCATCCGAATATCATTATTTTCTCTTATTCAGCGGGGTTTCCATGTAGCCACGATTGTTGTAGTGACATCAGGAAAAGTACACACAAAGCGTCCACACGATTAGAGGCGGTCGAGTCTCCATAATCCCAGCACCAGGCCGACCAAGTTAATGGGTCGTCCATTGGGCTGAGGTTTATTTTTCCGACAACATGGGAAAAGGGGAAGCAAGTGATGTGATGACAGGGATAATAGCGGCCGGGGGACCGTCTTTTGGCCAGAATAGATGGTATGCTTATCCATCAGTTAAAAGACCTTTATTAAACTTTATTAAAAAGTTAATAGTCTCAATATGCAAGTCTTTATGTGCCTATACATATAGCAACTTTAAATGACACAGAATTTTCCATTTGTGAGTCATTGGATTTTGGCGATAGCTTTTACTCTGGAAAAAATATGATACGATAAGACAATCACTTAATTTCAGCTGCGTTTAAAATGATAAGTGTCCAATACAGCTGGTTTGGCGTTTTGACATTTACGCACAAGTCGAGCGCGTAGCAGGTTAATCTTGATACACGTCAGCAGGGACAGATAACATAAAACAAAAAAAAAATTGTAGCTTTTTATGCGTTTTTACGATAATATTAAATACACCTTTCTAAAATAACAACATTTTATATGAATATATAATATGCATTTTAACTCAAAACTCTGGAATATTTCCAATAACATCACGCTTAGGTTATAACTTTCTAAATTACTTAATAATAACTTATTGCATTTGTTGGTTGTTGATAGATAAAACTCAAACGTAAATTGACCAGTTATATTTTTACGAATTCTCTTAATGAATAATGTTAGTGTGCTGATATTACCCATATCAATTCTTACTTTCGTCACACATAAGACCAGTCCAGTTATTTTTGCAAGGAGAGCATTGTCCTTTTACAATATGAACTGGACGAACAGTGCATAATTAACGGTTATTGCAATTACTCCCTTCCTCGCAATCTGCAATGACTACATATACTGTTTGTAACAGAAACAAAAGACCGAAAACATCATTACCCGCATCACACTTGCTGCCCCTCCATCCAGCAGTACATCCTAAGGGACAGTGTCCATCAACTTTGTCACAGACACGGCTGTACATACAGTGACCGCTACAGTGCTTTGAACAGTTTTGGCCAAATTTTCCAGCACTGCACTCTGCAAAGGTAAGTATGAATATGTTTTATCGAACAGATTGAAACACTTTTGAGTGAGATTTTATATACAGAGGTGACATACTTATATTGAATTATTAAACAAACATTGTTACCATGAACCTTATGGCGATATATCGGAAATACTCCATCGCTTTCACCGGCAAAGCTATGTATTGAATAAATCTTTCAAAGACTTTTATGCAAAATGAGCCAATTTGCTGTTGTCAGACCTATATCTTCTGTCACTTTCCAAAACAAACTGTCAAATTTAAATGTATGTGTGGTAGGATACACTTAGTGAGTTGTTCATTGTATAATGACTGATGATCAAGCATACGTTAATGTTAACCTCTGTCCGTGTAAAAATATTAAAATATGCGTGCGATTTAATGCAATAAAATCAAGAGCAAGTCCGCCTGTGATTCCTCCACTTAAACGACCATTGCCTGGGTGTATTTGTTGCCATAGTACTTCCAAAATCGCGACTATCTGGTCGGCACAAAAGATAAAGTCTCATATGTATCATCCCGGAATTTCACGAATTAAGTCGATGTTAGTCGAAGATGTACGGAAGGTGAAGAAACAAATACAAAAGCTTCGTACGACATATTCCGAGTTTAGAACTTTTATTTTGACATATGTCAACACTGAGAATATACACGAGTTCGTCATAAAGTATATTATTAAATCCTTCAAGTACGTAAGCTAAAACGTGTGGTACACCTGTTGCCTATACACCCAGCATCACATTCCCGAGGACAGTGTCCATTTATCTTGTCACAGACACAAGTGTCCACACAATGACCTGTCTATTTATCCACAGGGTCATGCCATCCTTTGTTGCATGCTGACATAGATCATACAAAGTGATTATGCTATAAACAGATTGGATGATTTGAACGTACATGCGTGGTTCTATTCCAAAATAATGCGCATTATTCTATTAATGTTTGTGTATTGTTTAAAGTAGCCGTGCGTCTTGGCCAAAGTATTTAGTAAAAATCAAATGTCATTACCAAACATTGTTACCAAATATCGTACAATGAACCGTATAGCGGTATATAGGCAATGCTTTATCACAAAAGTTAATAGCAATAAAAAGGTCATCTCCTGACCCATGTACCATGAATTGAATTGGAACTCCTCCGTTTACTGTACGATCGTCCCAAGGGATATATCTGGCGCAAAGTACAATTGTATCGCGACGTTTTGTTCGTCAGAAGTAAGTCGAATAAGTCGAAAATGTACGGAAGTTGGGAATACACAAACAATGGCGTAACACGACATATTCCGGTTGTTTTGACTTCTGTCAGCACAATATCTTGGGACTGAGATTCCGAAAAACGCTTTGCCAGAAAAAAAGAGAAATATGTCAGAGGTAATCCGACTACCTACGTACATCCTAGAATAATCTGAGATTTTTTTAATGCTATAAATCGACTGTAACATGCCGAGCAGTCAATGGGTAACACAGCTTCACAGTATTGATAATCCTGTATGCCAGTTTCGACGATTGGCAAATGGATTGTGGCGCGTGTTTTGACGACAAACATTCTGATTTCGGCTTCGCTTAGGTAAAGATAATTGCAGAGTTTAACTTTATTATATTTTTATATCATTTGTTTTGGATACTGCTCTTCCTGATTTGCCGAAAAAGCCATTGACGGGCTCAGACAAAAAAATTAATGCCACCCTGAAAAGATCGACAACACTGTGCACCATGGAAAATAAAGTTTTGAAGCCTAGATTTATTTGGCTTTTGATTTTTGAAAACCCTACGACCACAATCGAAGATTTAGAAAGAAGAATCAGCAAGATCAAACTGCCCATCTCACCAATTGTAGTTGAGCTCAAAGCACGACTGTAAATGATTGTCATCTACTCACCGAATACCTGTATAATTGCGGCAGAAAACTAAAAAACTCAGAATGATACGGGTTCGGCATGCAGTCAACAGACAAACTGGTCGACAAATTACAACAAGTAAAAGAGATCCATGTTGCAAAAAGTTATTAGTTAAAAATTCGGTTGAAGAAAAATAAGAAGAGCTGAAGCTTGCTACCAATGTACAATGCCTGATTAATACGACAATCACAGTTGATAGTTTTGAAAAAAACGATACTTTTAGCTAATAATGCTTAGTAGTGTTAGCGCAATACAGAAACAATTAATGGTCCAACTTATATTATTAGACATTTAATGTGTAGGAACATGATGTACATGTACATCTTTAGTGCACGATTATCTTACAAAACGAGCTAAGGTAAGTGTATATTTAAAGAAAACCACGCGATAACTAAATTACGTTGACAAAAACAAACTTTAGCTTCGGGTTAAGTAGCTTAATCTTAAAGAGTTCATATTCATATCAAATATTTAAGCATTTAATTCGATACAATTTTAATCAGTCATATATATATAAAGTTGTTTAATTCTTTCTTTTTCGACAGATGTTAGTTTATAAACGCCATATATTTTGGGTAAATTTAAGCCACATTTACTGACTGTTTTGACAGCCGGGTCCAATCCACCCATCTGAGCATCCCGTCGCGCAACTTCCGGTGACATCGTCGCAATGCTCCCTTGGATCTTTACAGTAGCAGGAATATTGGCAGCGAGACCCATAAAAGTTGTGTGGGCAGGGTTGACCTAAAACAAAGTTTAAATATATCCTGATGATTTTTAATAATTAATTTTCGAAAGTGTTGAGGTTTTATTCATTCAGAATTGTAATTAGTAATCTAAGTAAAGCGTGGCTAATCAAACACAACACTCTATTTAAAGAATGTCCAGTAACTGGTATTGTTAAAGCACTAACATCACGTGGCCCGTTATGGGATTCGATCCCGGGACCTTTCGATCCGGAGTACTAACGTCTTAACCACTAGACCACGGACGCCCACCGTATTTCCTTGTAATATGTGTTTCTCATAGCTGAAGAATCGATAAGATACACAAACTAGACTATATTTCCTTTTGCCCTGTTACTAATGTGGTAATCATACAACATGTGGTTTTATTTGTCTTCTTCCTGTCATATGCTTCCTCTGGCAGGTCCAAACCAAATTACTTTCAGCTAAGTGACAATGAGCCGCTTTCCTGTCTCAGACCACAAGACGACATCCGGTCTCAGCTTGGTTATTACAATACCAGTCTCTCCTCTAACTCCATGCTATTGTTTGGTCGGTGGTCTCCTTGTTTTTTATGATTTAAAGGCATCTCGAAAGGAATGTGGTATCCCACTGAGCCAGGCCCCGATCTGCTGTGACCAGACCTGCTAATTGCTGGTCATCACTGCAGGGAGTCTTTAGCCAACATAGTACTAATCTGTCACAGTAAAACCTCTGATGGGCTAATGCAAAACTAAATTACCTGCTAGTATGGAAGTGAGACAGTAGGCTAGTTTTACACAAAGCTATAAACATTAATGTTAGTGATAATGTGGGTTGTTTACTGTATGATCCCTTACATATTCTCTATTGCATTAATTACTAGGTGTCAATTTTGTAACTGCATGATTACGTATTTATTTCATAGCTAAATAATTGATTTTGAAAATACATGAGCGATACTTCAAAATGACTTAAAATGAGTCTGAAGGACATTATTCTGACAATGAATGACTTTTTAAATTGCTTTTGTTAGAAACGTTTCGTTATATTTTACAAATCAAAATAAAATATAACTTAAAATATATATGAGAACTAAAAGAATGAAAGAAAGAAATAACAAAATGTATAAGAAATAACAAGAAATAACAAAATCAACCAACAAAGTAAGAAAGAAAACAAATAAAGATTTATATACATTAATTGGTATTTTCACACCTGTTTCCTTTACAAACTGTGAATGACTATGTTCAACCCCCAGATGGTGAATGCAGACATATTTAATAAACTATTATAAAAATGATATCAAGTTTACTGCTTATCGAATTTGTTTACATTCAATGACACATTTTTATAATTACATACTGCAAATTGATCTAAACAACGCGGACATTTTCTACAACATTAAAAATTACAGAAAACATTAATTTTCGAAATACTAAAAATGAAATAATGTTGTATTTAAATACTTGTTAAAACTTACCAAATACACGGACAACTGCGTAAATCACAAATATGATCCTCATATCAATGGTAGATGACTCTAAAAATAAGTAGGAATAAATTGCGAATGTATTGATGTTGAACCTGATATTCTACTTTATGGTTTACATAAAAATGATAATGATGAAAATAATTGTTTTTATAGAAGCAGAGGAAGAAAACAAATGCCATTGAGTTTGTATTGCATTGTCGTTTTTTCCTGTTTCCGGTTAATATGCTGAAATTGAGAACAATTATTTTCATGTTTTTTTAGTCACGAATCTTTGCAACATTTACATGTCTTTGCCTATTCAACATGTTCATTGCAGAAAATTAAAAAGATAGTTTTATTCTGTTTGTTATATTTGTATCAGAAGACCTAGTATATTCAAGTCGATCATTAATAGATGTATTACAACAAGGGCGCTATAGAATAGGCTTGAGTCTTCTTCGGTGGGAGTCAAACGTAACATCTGTAATAGGTACAGCAATCAATTCAGTTACACTCCTTCGGCATTTCACTTTTTATGACGTCACGAAGTTGCACAATAGAATAATCTAATAGAGGCATTTTCAATTCTTTGTTGATAATGTTCGAGTATATAATGCGGTTAAATGAGAAAAATACTTAGTTATTTTGTGTCATTGTGTACTTGTAATCGATATACAACTTAATAAATTTTAGTATCATGCTAGGAAATTGAGACGTTCTCTGCCTAAAGTCGATGTTCTAAAGGGAACTACGGGCGTCGTGGGTGTTCAAAGGTATACACGCCGTCATAGTGTCATTTTAAAGTTCCAAATACTAATGAACTGTTTGCAAAATGGTTTCAACCTCATTTTTGTTATGTCGTCTTAATGCAATCGGGAAAACTCTCCTCAGCCTAGGCGTGTTTTAACATGTTTAGGTTCTTGATGATAATGGATCGTTTTCATTAAGCAATGTGTAATAACAGAACAACTATAAACAGGTTTAATAGTGTTCTATTGGCAATTAGTACAGTGAAGCTATGTCACTGTTAAACAATAAGACGGATGTTAGGAAATGGCACCACTAACAAAGCAATGTTTATAAAATAAATAGGTATGGTCATAATGTACATACAGATAGATATAATGATTTGACTAATTTAAGATACGTACATAGCAACAGAATGTCAGGAAAAACAACTCTATAAAATCATTGTTATAATAAGGAGATAATGTTAACAATTACATATGTACTTAACATTATCATCGAGAAAACTGATGAATTGTCTAGTCATAGCTTTATAATAATAAAAATAATAATTATTAGTAGCAGTAGTAGTATTGATATTATTATTATTATTATTATTATTATTATTATTATTATTATTATTATTATTATTGTTGTTGTTGTTGTTGTTGTTGTTGTTGTTCAAAAGATACACAAAACATATGTTTCTAGCGTGTGCCAAGTAGCCTTCGTTGTCATAAAGTGTCCCAGTCACATGTGCACAATTGACTTCTTCATAATTGCGTAGGAACAGGTGCTCTCAATTTGTTCTTTAATCACGTTGTTGATGAACAGGGACTGCTCCTTTAAGAAAAATGGAAAATCTACATGAAGCTTAAATGACTAAATCTTCACACAGGTCTGTGCTAGGGTAACACGTATGTCTTGTATTATATAAAGTTTATACAAGTATATTATTAAAAACGTAAATAAGAAAAGGTCCTATAAGAATTACAACAAATATTTAAAAGTGAACTACTTCTAGACAGAGGCAAACAGGGTAAATGTAAATGTAAAAGTGACCATAGAGACGAGACATAACATACAAAAAGAACCAGCAGTTGCCGCTTTGGAACGGTCAGTCGGCAAAAGCACTGACTGGGGTGCTTAAACCTGGTTTGTGGAGCGTTCCAACCTCGCACTTCCCGAAGGTTTTTTATCAAACAGACAGTGTTAAATAAAAATATCCCATCAAACTGAGACAACTAACAGTAAGCAATTGCATCGGGAGGTATGTTGATAAAATTAACTAATATACAGACAAAATGACTAGTAATAATCAGGATTTGTTACTACCTATTGGCAACACACCAGTTGCCAATACAAACATATAACAAGGGCCTTTGAGTACAAAACATATATTAAAATTTAAACACAATAAACTATAAATACCTTGTTAGAGGCGATACTAGAGGGTCTCTGTAATTTCAGATTTACACATCATACTGCTGCTAAACACACACGCCAGTATACAGTACCTTGTTAGGGACGATTTGAGAACTCCGAAGTCTCAGATCTAGAGGACGGTCACCTCCTCTTCTACCCACAACCTGTCCAGAGCGTACAGCAGCACATCAGACCACTCCCCGAATCGCACCGTCACTGTTTTTAATTTATACATTTAGATCCATTAGTTTGTTATATTCAACTTTTTGTATAATATACAATGAATTCATATTAAGCCAAACACTGTCGATCAATGACATCAAGCGCTTCACCCATTCTTAAATGTCAAATCAACATATTGTAACCGGAATATTGATGTCAATTTATCCTTGTTTCAAAGGAAAAACTAGTGATATGTCATTTATTAAAAACTCCAAAAAAACTTTCCTTTAACTTTAGTTGATTGCTTCAATTGTGCAAGATCATTGCAAACACGCGTGTGCCTCCGGCAAAAATACGGCAAATAACTAAAACAATTACAAATAATGTCCATAATAATCAGTTATATATAAACACACACACACACACACATATACTGACGGACATTGTATCAGTAGCGGTGTTGCTTGGTTGGCAACCTGTATCTTTATGACGTCATGACACATCTGTAGGAAAGTCTGGCTGTTTGTCGGCACTATTTCGTCACATGACCAGTGTCTGTAGGTGATGTGTGTCACCGCTTGTGTCTAAAGACAAAGTAAATGTACGAATAAAACACCGTATCCTAATTATTACGTGACGTGTATCACCTCTCTTGAATGTCTGGAGACAATGAATGCATCTTATATGGTCGACCGTCTAGAAAGAAAATGCTAAGAGTCGGCAGCATTTAAATTCTTAAATCAATTGAAAATCCTTTTAAAAATCTAAACGCTTATCTGTTATTGCTTGTCTTTTCGGTTTTCCTTCACATGCAAGTACTGGTGTCAGACATAAAAGTTTCATTTTACGCCAATATAGCATATTTATCTTGACTTTATGCCACCTACAGCGATTGAATAAAGATAGGTTTATAGGCTGCTAGAAGTACTCAAATCTATTTAAGAAAAATAATAAACATAAAAATGTGATATGAGTTAAGGTTTTAGATCATTGAAACGCATTACTCTACCTCTCCTTTGTAAGTTGCTTGAAACTGAGACATGAATTAAGCATCAGGCCAGTCTCCTTCCTGGGAAACTCTGTCTACACGAAAAGGTCCAAATGCCGAGCTTTCTGCCGAGGGCAAGTGTTGACCCATTTTCTAAAATAGTAGTTGTATTAATAGTATTTACAATAAAATGCACTGTGTACTTCTATTTACAAATTCAAATATCATATGTTCATTGCACACATTGGCATAATATAAAACATTTTGTATATTAATTTTAAAACAAAAAGGTGTACAGTGAAATACTGATGGTGGGAGGATAAACCCAATAGACAAATACACAAATAAACAAACATACAAACAAGGTGTACTTAATGGTATTCGTTGTTCTTGAAATAAGTTGATAAGTTGTTTTTTTTTAAAATTAAAAGTTCGTGTTAAAAGGCTAAATAACTGAAAAAATTAAGAGAGACATAAACAATAATAATCTGCCATTTTACAATGCGGACCATAAGTGGTTTCATAATATTCTGGGGCGTCCGTGGAGAAATGATAGAGCGCCGATGTGTAACTCCGCTGACTTCTAAGCCGTTCTTCGCGTGGGTTTGAACCCCGTTTAAACTGCAATAGAATGTTGCACGCAGTCAAGCATCATAGCCTACCCCATCATCCATTTGGCTCAAGCTGCGAGAAAGACTGAGGTGGACGCAAGGTTCAGATAAAGCAAGCAAAGCGAGGTAAGTTTCATTTAGAGGTGCAGCAAACAATTCAGTCGAAACAGGCATACTGATACATACATGTCTGTATCATAAACATTTTTCGATGTTTAAACTCTTTGTTAATGACACCATGGCATGCATTTTATTTTTCACACATTATACAATGTAGGTCTAAAAATCTAATTTTATGTAGACATTGTCTCTAGTCTTTAAACGAAATAGTTTAATTATCACATATGAAAATGTAGAACATTTTTACACTTTTTTTCGTAGCAGTATTAATTAAATTCTGACTTACTTTCAGATCCTGGTGCAAGGTTAGCCCGTATAAATATATAAGCAAGCGTACATGTAATCTATGACGTCATTTAATTCATCCTATAAGGACTGTTTCGTGCATTTTCCTTAGACGGACATTGGTCTTTGGTTTCCCAATTCCATCTACACATGAGCATGATGCTACAACGATTTACACTTGTTCTCTGAATATTTGTTTCTTGGCTATTTTGTTTTAATTTACAATCAACAATTGTGTGCTGTTCTTCTAATAGAAATACTTCTTTTCTCTCTTCTAAATACTATGTGGACATTATGCCAATAACGTCACTCCTTTCTTTTAACGATTTTTTGACTTATCTAAGAAAACGTCAGCGCTTGGACATTTTTTATTCAAATATATCGGTTTTCCTTCCATTGTGTGCATTTGAGAAACTCCTACGGAAGAACGAGGTTAGAGCTCTGTAAAACCTGTTTAAGCACCCAGTCGGTCATTGTTACCGAGTGACCCTTCCAAGAAGGTAACTGTTGAGTTTGCTCTTTTTCTTAAATAAATCATCACAGATTTGTTCTTACTTTTACATTTGACTTACATGCGTGTAAATACCTTTGTCTTGTACCTTTTCAAAATTTGGTATATGCTCATAGGACCGTCATATTTCTTTATTCATTGTAGAAATTCTTAAAATAGATACAAGACGCATGTATGTCATGTCAACCAACAACCTTTACATACTATGTGGGCAAAGATCTGCTTCTTATCGGTTTATAACACTATAAGCTACGTTTTCTATACGAGTAGAGGGATGGGGATTTGCCGGCATTGTTGCCGATACTGTGCAGCGACATTTCTATCATTATAGCGTAGAGGCACTTATGAGGTGCCCAGGGACTGAACCTGAACCGGTCCATTATACTGACACCGACGAGTCAGTCGTAATGCTGTCCCCGTAGCCCCGAACGTTAGGAGGGAAGCCACCACTACCAACTTTAAAGTCTATGGTTTGACCCGGCCGGGGTTTGAACCCGCGACCTCCCGATCCGCAAGCCGACGCTCTACCAATTGAGCTATTGCGACCAGTCTATACGAGTAGAAAACTAGTACTAGACAAGTGCGAGTGAGTCACCGTTTGTTTTCAGCCTTTTTTCACTAGTCTGAAAACGGCTGCGTTTCTACTTAGTTTAGTGCGAATTTAACATAAATGGATAAAAACAATACCACTGTTAGTAAATCTAACGTGTTATTTTAATTAATCAAACTATCATTTCAAAAGCCTTGATTGCATTAAGCAAAACAATTAATGTAAGAATTTTGCGGGCAAGTCTACAACGTTTTTTGAATGTTTTAAACCAGGTTTATCTGTGTTTTACTTTTAAAATCGAGTTATGAAGATAATTCAACGGTGTTAAAATGTTAATGAATGTGTATAAGAAAATCTTTATCGTACAGGTAGTTCTTTTTGGCATAAACTTAGGACAATTTTCATTAAACTTCAACGTGGCATACTTATTGTAAATATAGTTTGGGTGTAAATCACGTAGAACGTTATTTATTATCGATAGTAATCTATTTTGTCTTTTGTTTATATTGTTATTACCAATCCTACCTGCCGGCATAAATACTGCATTTATGTAGTTTGTAGATCCATCAACAGGTATTGACAAGAAAGGCCGGTAAATGTTTTCTGATGGAGTAATAGAAAGAATCAAATATAAAATCACTTAGAACGCATCTTACATTCATGTGTTTTAAAACCCAACCCAGCTCTTGTAGGACCTAAATATAGAAACAGTATACACACGCTGCTAACCACTGTTTATGAATGTCGTAAGTTCTACCAGACATTTAAATGTGGGATGTATTACGCGTTAATAAGTATGTAGATACCTAATAAATGTAATACCTACAACTTGAGACCAACATATCCTAAGCATGTACTTATAATAGGCATTGCTTTTAACATCGCACAGACCCAACTGCAGACATATTGGCGTCATCAAATAACTAAGCATAGAATGGTCCCCTGATATATGTGACGTCGACTTGTAACAAAAGCAAAACTATTAGCATCTCTCAATTTTGCCAACAAAGCATTAGTGATTCGAAAGTATTTTAATTATTTTTAAACGATACGACTTTAGATCATTTATAAAGTCTACCAGGTATTGTTGACTTGTCTCGATTCTTCGGGAGATTTTCCTCGGTCAGCCCAGCTTTGAATGTGACTTCACGCTCGTACTCAACAGTTGGATAGAGTTTACCTTGGATAGAGTGTACCTCTAGAAATCCTATTTGCCTCCTGTTTGCAAAATAAATAAATAAATAAACGTGTCGATCGAAGTCGAATATGAAGAAGAGAACTGCAAATATCAATTTGTTGATATCCTGGTATGTATTTTTAACACGATCATATTAGAAAATGTATACGTATTTGTATGTCTTTTCAATAATGCTCTTCATTTGATGAACAATGCATAAGAGCGGGTAGGAATAAAACATCCCTATACGCATAATTCATGTTAATTAATTTGTTTTCCCATAATTATCATTTCCTTACAATTCGAAATCATCGTTTGTATACAAACACTCATTTATAATAGGTGAATTACTATGGAGTACATTGGTGAAATGGAAATTGTCTCCCTTGTTAATTAATATTCAAGGTATTCCAAACAGTAGGTAGGTCTTTTTAGTTGGAATTCTTGGACTTTGTCGCCTGTTGTTTTGTAGATATTGCAAATACAAGCAATGAAATTTCTTACTTTTGCATAAATATATTCTTAAAATTAATTTCATTACTTAAAGAGCTATGTTATTTAAATGAATTTAAATACTGCACATGCTTACATTGTACAATGTAGTTTTATGAACTATTTATGTTCATAGCTTTAGTGTTAACCAGCCTTCTGTCAAGCTGACCCGCCACCTTAAGAACGATTAAGCAAATTATTCACTGACTCTCTTATCTTATCATTTTATCAACATTTGTTTCAAACAATTTAAGCAAAATATCATCTGTTTATTCGTTTTCTGTTCTGTAAAGCTTTATAAACAAGCGGGTATAAGATTGATAATGAAAAATCTACTTGACATTGTAGGCTTATGGGAAATAAATCGATCTTCTTACAACAATGGATTATCCTTTCGAAACAAACCTCGTCTGTATATATTAGGGCTAATTGTTATTTTTAGATAAACATGTTTTTTAAAGTCAATTAACAAATTTATTATAATATTGTTTTCCTATTTTGCTTTTTTAATTTATTTTTGCTTATTTTCGTAAATATTAAATTGCTATGATTTGTACTAATTTCTATATTTTTATTTTTTACAGATATATTGATATAGAGTTTTATCCAAAATATATTTTAGTAATGGTCATTTGTGTAATAAAATTGTATTTTCAGTTAACTATTAAAATATCCGCATAAGTATTCAAAAAACGGTCGTTCCTAAAAAGCTTATTAAACGTTTTCCATCGTTACAAAGATATGTAATATTTGTTCACGTTGATGGTAATATTGCAACTCACTGACAATTATCGATTTAAGGTTCTGGACCTGTAATGGTGACCTTCCACAATCATTATAATGATACTGTTTCTTGAATCTGTACTATAAAACACATCGTACGGTGAATTTTTAAGGAAGTTTACCGTTTGTAACTCAAGTTATGTACATTTTTATAAAGTGACCCTTGATTTTCAAAAACACCGTAAATTGTGCTGGAACAAAAAATGAAGAAGTACCATTTTTTCAAATTCTATTGTTCTATATTCAAATTTTAACCAATTTTCCAGTTACACAATCATGTCATGATAAATCAGAACAATAAGATCGCACTTTGGACAAATACATATAAAAATACAGAACTTGCATACATGTACCCCCGAGCAAAAATCCGAGTTTTTTGGGTGTGGTTAAAAATTTACTCTATCTATAAAAGCAAATATCTCAAGTTTGAAGCTAGTTAGACACATACAACTAGTTTTAAAATTTTCTGCAATATGAACTACCCATACTATGAGATTTTAAAGGCATTTTACCGTTCCTAATAAAATTTATAAGAATTTGTAAAGGTTACTATAATGAAACTGCAAGAGAATTTATAGCGAAAAAGAACGTCAAAATGGTCAATTACAGATTATACTCCTTTATACAAAAAAAATCACCTACAGTTGGTATTAGAGATGGAAATATGTATGTAAAACTCTGCATTATTACATGAAAACCTTCTCTTTACTGATTTTGGCTGGCTTGAGGGAAATATTTAAAATTAACCACTTTACACGTTTTTCGTAAAAAAATCCGACAGTTTAGGAATAACTGAGTCAAGCACTCTTTTGGTATAAGTGACACTTGGTTGTCCTTCACAATTTTGACCCCTGAACACATTTAAAAGTCCATCCTGGCCATCCCGAGAAAATATCAGACGAAGTTGAGCGAGCGTCAAACCATGTCGCTAACTCTCGCGGTTAGCATGCGAAGGCAAATTTAAATCGCAAACACAAGATGAAACAGTGCATTTTTCACCTGTACACAGGAAACTCACACAATAGTTATGATCCACTTCAACTTTACATGACTTTGTTGTCGGTAAACCACTTTTTTTACAATATCGCCCTTGACGATCACGCTGTCGAGCTCCCGGTTCCCTCATTTTTGAGAAATGGGTAACCCAATGACGTCATTGAAAATCCATATCACGTGGTGAAAAACTACTAAAAATAGCAAATACGAAACTTTACGACGAATGCTCTTCAAATAAAACCGGATCATACCGAGTGCCGATGTTTACCGAAGTTAGTTACAGGTCCAGAACCTTAAAATATCCTTATAAACGATCATGATAAATGATAAGATTATTCTTAAATTAATGCATCAAATATTTCATTTATCGGCGGTAAATATATTTGATTTTTGTAAATATTGTAAACATGGCTAATTTAATTACGCAAATGTTCTTGAAGCGTTTATTTAAAAAATCAAATTTCGGTATGGAATACGTAGTTCTTTCCTTAAAAACTAGTTTCTGTAGCCGCACACAATTAATAAGTATAATCTTCCAAGCTGTTTGTATTCTCTTAAAACCGTCTCTGGGCGATTTAAACATTAGCTCCATGATAACTTTTAACTAATGCGTTTTAGCTTCAATAGCCTGAACAGTTTGGGAGTTATACAAAGGGGCGTAACCGCCAAGCTATTTCGTAATCCTGTAACTGGAGTTACTTCCCTTTTAAAATACTTTTAATTCTTAAATAGCATTAATAAAATCTTATATGAAAGCACCATGTCGAAAACCATGTATGCTTAATTAAATAAATAGTATTTTTTAGACAGAACAACATTGATTTATGAGTGTCTAGACATATTCAATATTTAGAAAATAACCCTGCCGTATTGTGTATTTGAATGCTTTAAATCGTGTAAATCTTTAATACCACATTCTGCAATTTAGAAATTGTATGTCTTATATAATCAATTTTACTTTCATTCTGCCAATATACGTATATTCAGTTTGCCTATTTATTTGTTCTTTAATTGTACCATTTTTACACGTGTTTGCATGTCCTTGCATAAGTTATGTTGTCAGACGTTCCGAAATAAACTTTTAATATTTTAAACTTTGTCTCTCATGTATGTTATACATTTATCCAACGCTGTTGATAGCAGGGTTTGCTATTAAAATGATTGCATAACATAAAACAATAGGGGTTTAAGACGGTATACTAGACAAACCGTACGTATATTATGTGTGGACAATCCTAAAGTGGAGATTGACTGTTACAGATTACTACTGATGTCCACATTTACATTTACCATTTAAGATAGAAAGTAAGTAAAATTACAAATTAAACTTTTGTTTTCGCGTATTTTCAATAGATGACTTATTTTCAGCTAACTCTTCTTCTGTCTGTGTTTCATAATAACGAATGTGTCCCGTAATTGTCAAAACTGAAATATTACTCAAATTTATAAAATCAATGTTTTTCATATTTTTATGGACAGAAAATTCAGTTGCCAAGCCCTGTGTATATGAGAAACGCTAATTAATGTTTATATATCTCTATAAGTTGTGCATTTTAAAACAAAGCTTTTCCCATTTTCCTCAAAAAACAGATACATATTCATCTATCCATGTTCTCTTCAATGTTTTCGGACCTTGACATGCTTTCATAAACGTGTTGTTTTGCTGTATTTATTTGTTTGTATTGTAGTAGAATTTGCTAGTTTAAAATATATTAATCTTTAGAAAGTTATGAAAAGATTATCAGTTTTACTGATCGTAGACAAAACAAAGTCATGATTTATTTAGCCGGAATTTATGTACTTAGAACCTGTCTTCTTTAATTTCATTTTGATCCTTGTTATCCTTTCATATAGATTCAATATGGCTGCCAAGCTTTAAATTATCGGCGTAAAATAAATGTACCCTTTAACTTCGTATTAAACATAGTCATACGACATAAAAGCAGGCGTCAAAATCCTGTAGTAAAATTTAATGTCACATAAAAAATGACTCTTAGGTCCGGAATATTAAAACTGCACTTGCATCAATACGGCCGGTTTGACAACGATACTAGATTCTTCGCGATAAACACAATATGATCTCTTCTAGTTTTTTGTGTGTGAAAGCCTGACAGGTTAAATGTGAACAGGAACGTAATTTGTCAGGGCGAACGTAATTACTGGGGCCGAAAGAAAAGGAAGACCAGTCAATTCAGAGCCAGATAAAATCAAACGCGACGAAATATTTTGTGAGGATTTAATGGCTGTATTATTTGTTCGGATTCAGACAACATTACGAGCGACCTTTGTCAGTCTTCAATGTCCGAAAGTCATGGCCAATTTACTCAAACAATGGCTGAAAACTGCATATGATGCCAGCGCCTCTAATCATCCTAATTTACGTTCCGAATCCCCATAACACGAGTTTAAACAAACCCGCCTTGCGATCGGGATGTCGCCATGCCATGCGTTGTCTCATAATACCAATGTCGACGCCTTGTTGAACCAGCCGTGAGCAGTAACTAAAACTAAAATCACACATTTTGGCCTATCTCAAGAAGCCCTGATCTGGTAAAGTCAACCACATACTCTCAAAAATACAAATATGATACCTACACTGTTTTCAATTAAATGTAATGTACTGGATGTTTGGACATAAAAAATAAAAAATAAAACATCTCCTTACTCACTCTAGCGTAAAAACGTTTTATCGAATAGCAACGATTTGCATGTACATTTATGTATTTGCTTAAAATACCATTTGGAATTGTTTGTTGTCTATGAAACAGATATGCTAGCATATTTGTGGAAAAAATACGTACACATAGCTGTTTTCTTAAACAGATTCATTGTAAGCTTGTTTAGATGCTCTGGAGAACTAAGAAGTATGGAACATTTTATTTTAAGGAGTTATACTAAAGCTTATTATTGCGTTTTATCTTACTTTTTTATCGTTGGGCTCAACAAAACATATATTAACTAAAGTACAAGAAAAACGAGTGTAAACATGGCAATGTTTTACAACTTGTTGTTTTTAATAAACATATATAAGCATCAGAAAATCAAGGCTAGTCTTGTGTTTTTCCGGATCCGAATTACTTTTTTTCTAATTCACAAGGGAGGCAGATGAAGAAGCATCTTAATAAGACTATTTGAGAAAAACACTACACAACACCCTTCTGTAACAGACCATAACTGCTCTTTCTCATTCATTTTATGTTGTTCTTTTTGTCAAGAGAAGCAGCATCACGAGCGTTCTTATTCTTCAATATTAGGCATTTTCTCATCTGGTATATTCTTTTTTTACCCTAATCAAAAGGCGTATGAGGGTCGAGGCCACCCCGCTCCACTCCGTACATCAGAAATATGATTGACGTTAATGCGGATGAATATATGTACAAAATACTACCAAACATATAACACGAGGAAAAAAAAAATATGTTAATACGTCCAATCGTCCAATATTTAATTTTCAGATCAAATTGCCATCATTTTTACAATTGTTTTCAAATATATAGATACCTTGATAAAAAAAAACATCACAAACTTTTATCTTTTCTGAAATCACTGGTAATTTTGACCATCTTTGCAAACACAAATATAACCAGACACGACTGTTATTGTAAACGATTAGCAATATTAGAAACCCCGTTGTTGTTTTAATTTTCTTTAGTAATTGATTAAGGATACACATTCCAAAAAGTCATCACAACGAGCTACCAAAATTTTAATTGAACTTTTCTAGATTGTCAAACACTTAAATATGCCACCAGAAACAATTTGTTATGGGGATGGTTCGCGATATGATAAAACCCATTTTAGTAACTTTTTAAACCATGTTCAGAATGTGCGAGAATATATATGTTTAAAATATTCTAATTACAGAGGCTGTGTTTGTCATACACCAGCTGGCATTATTTTCCTATTCTGCTTGTGAATCCTTAAACGAGAAAACACATGTTTAGCCTTGATTGAAAATACAGAAAACAGTATGACACATGCTCTATCCTTGTTCAAAATAACGGTAAAATACGCTGCATTCATTCTTCCATTGTAAGGAATTGGCACCCACGTTGTCCAAAGCGTCTCTTCTTGTTGAATACAAAATTAAATGGATGGGCAAATAGAAAGTGTACTGAGTAGAAAATCCGACGCTATGATGATGTGAGATGTTATTTGAAAAGACGTTGTGAATCTTAGCAAAGGGTGTGTGATGTAAATTGTCTCTGGCTATGTAAAAGGCATTCTTTGCCACAGCATGTCCTCCGTGTAAGGGTATTTCGCGTATTAACGCCATTTTAGTCCCTTTGTTGGCTGTCTAGTCTCAGAGCATCTGTCCCATTTCCCGGGAGTCGCCGGTGAAAGTAAACATGGAGTTGGGGTATATTTATCTAAGAACTAACAACATAAAGCCATAACGGTTAAATGCTATTTAAAACTTTATGGCAAATCGCGTCACGCTCTTGCAAAGGAATTTGGGTTTTTTAAGTCTTGTTTTATAGCACAACAAAGTGTGGAAAATTTGACTTCTGTTTTAAGTGGCATTTTTATTGTATGTTTGCTCGTGGCCGAGTGGCAATGTCCTCTGCTCTCCCCTCAACGCGTGGGTTCGAATCCCGATCGGGCTAATGACTTAATGTGGAAGATAATACAGCTGACCTTCTGTTTAAAAATAAATTATTGTTACGCATTATATGTCTGGAAAGATAATAAAGCATATTACTTTCTGAAATCTTGTATTCTGCCCTTTAGTGAAAAAAACTCCGATAGTGAAATGAGATGATGGCGGCTTGTTTAATGCGTAAAAATGTAACTACACGGTAATCTTTCTTTTTGAAACAAATGCTTAATATTAGTTCAAAAATCAAATCGTAAACGAGTGAACTAAATAAATAGGTTAATCAAACTCGGAAAATCAAACGATATTATCAGAAATTAAACTTTGAATTGTATTTATTACCTTAAACAATATGTATTGTAAATGTATTTATTTATTTACCGTTTATCCTTTTACCAAAAAAAAAATTAAAGTAACTATTCAGAAATAATCATCTACATATATGTGTACTGATATATACGCCATTGTTGATCTAAACTTGCTCGGTGTCCCCAAACCATCTGTCAGTTTTCCATGTGACTAGCACTTTGAAAGCAAACACAGCGTTCGTCTGTATTTACTTTAGAAATCGTCAGTGAAAAGCTATAACGGAAAATGCGCCTTTAAACTCGACGGCATACCGCGTCATTCCACTGTATAGGAATTTTTTAGTTTAAAGAAATGTTTTTTACATTTATTTTATTTTGTAAAGTTTATATGAAGTTTGGAGTTTCAATAAATGATGTTTTTTTTTTATAATTTTTTGACTAATATGTCAAGTTTATATAAAGCTTTGAGTTTATTAAAATATAAGCCAGAATGTTGCCCGGCCTATTCGCAAAAACATAATGAATGAAGTGTGAAGCACATCGCGCATGTGATAAAGTTGCCTTCTGTTTTAATGTAATCCTATCGTAACCGTGTCCCATTTCCAAAATTGTATATTTTGGATCTTTGGGATTGGGATTGGGATTAGCCGGCATTTTTGCCGATACTGCGCAGCGACATTTCTATCATTACAGCACAGGGGCACTTATGAGGTGCCCAGGGACTGAACCCGGCCGGTCCATTATACTGACACCGACGAGTCAGGCGTAATGCTGTCCCCGTAGCCCCGAGCGTTAGGAGGGAAGCCACTACTACCAACTTTAAAGTCTTTGGTATGATCCGGCCGACCTCCCGATCCGCAAGCTTTTGGATCTTTGACAAGACATATATGATTTAATGTAACCATAGGTACATGTACACGTATGACATGATGACGCCCATGGCCAACTGGTTGAGTCGAGAACTTGAAACTCCTCTCGCCTCTCACTGTGTGGGTTCGAGGCCCGGTCGGGGCGAATGACATAATAAGGGAAGGTCTTCCAGCTGACCTTCGGTGCGCCGATGGTTCTACCCAGATATTTGTCTGAAGTCATCCTCCATCATTATCGCAATAATTTTGATGGTACGATCTAAAGACCAAATCATTACAAATTAAAGTATTATTTTCCTTAAGTTTCTTAATACTTTATAGTAATCTTTTTTTCACACTTACTTAACAATCATGTTGATATACATGTACATGTATTTTTTTATTCTCTACATTCCTAATAACAGGTCAGCCCGGTATGAAGATTAAATGACTCAGTGTGTGTTATTGTGCTATACGTCCACGGCATGGCATTACCGTGAAAGCAACACTGTAACTGCTTCCATTGAAAATAAGCGAATGTTTCTAGAATAAAATCTAATTTTAAATATTTATTAGCCTTTTCATTTTCATAAAATAAACTAAAGTGCATGTATCGTGAAATTAATATAATTTGTATATGGTGGCGATATAATGCAATAACACGCCAACTATTATGTTTTTACTTATGTATTGTATCATGATAACTGCGTACTTTCAACTTTCCGGAGAACGTGAACGTGAAAGTCACATATAAGTCTCATATATGTAGTGTGTGTGTGTGTGTGTGTGTGTGTGTGTGTGTGTGTGTGTGTGTGTGTGTGTGTGTGTGTGTGTGTGTGTGTGTGTGTGTGTGTGTGTGTGTGTGTGTGTGTGTGTGTGTGTGTGTGTGTGTGTGTGTGTGTGTGTGTGTGTGTGAGTGTGTGTGCGTACGTGCGTGCGTGCGTGCGTGTGTGTGTGTGTGTGTGTGAGTGTGTGTGTGTCTGTACGTGCGTGCGTGCGTGCGTGCGTGCGTGCGTGTGTGTGTGTTCGCGCGCGTGCGTGCGTGCGTGCGTGTGTGGTGGTTGGGGGCGAGACAAAGTCACCTTTCTTAATCTAATATTTGATTTGATTTTTACTATTTTCCAATTTTATAGAAGAACATAATATATTTATTAAAATACAGACTTAATAAATACCATTTTTATTTAATTATTATTTATTTAGCTTCATTTTCTCTAAAAGGATATAAACACGCTGTTGGTTTTTGGTTCAAATGAATCAGAAAACGGGTATGCCTTAAGCGATGAGCATCTCAATTATCATGACAAACGTGTTTATTCAGTCTGAAATAGACACCCTCCATTGGACGGCCTCTCTCAGTCAACAAACTACCTTTTTATTGACTGTCCTAGAAATATAACCCAAAGTAAATATTATTACAAGACTTGTAAGCCAATCGATGGCCAAATCTTCTTCTGTGCTATTATCATTTTCCAGCTAAATATATGTTGACTTCCTTCTGACATTTTGTTTGAAAGGTTAAACGGAGCCCAAGTTTTGTGTTTCTGGTCGTCTGCTAACAACAGTCCCGAGACAAAAGATAAAGGGATGTGACAAACAGGGTAGTTGACACCTTGGAAAAAAGGATGAAATGGTCTGAAGGGAATAGAAATAAGCAGGGCGGGTAAGAAAATAAGAATGATGGAAAATTTGTTGAGTTGATAAAAGAATATGCATATTTTTACATTTTCTCTTTTACTATTGTTGAGAAAACATACTTCAGTCATTGACTGTTTAACAAGACGTGTATATGTCCATTTACGTTCAGTTTTTACTGTCATAAATAAAGACAGATTACTACGTTTGCAACCATAATTACGATCTGCAGTTTAGACTTTGCTTTGACCATACTGATATATTGATACTATATAATATAATATTAAGATACAGAACCCGTTGGTGTGCCTTAAGCAAGATCTAAAATGTCCTGTTTGCCAGTTTCAATTAAAGTATTTATTGTTCTTAAGATGAATACAAAAATAAAATAAAAATCTTTTAAATTGTCAGCTCGGATTTTATTAAAAATTTTCGCCTAACAAAATCTTAAATTATAATATCAATCCTTTGCTGTTATTTTTAATTAAAGCATATCTTCCTAATTGTTTAAAAAAAACGTGTTACTACCTTAATAAACGCTGACATCTCTTATGTCAACAAATCTTAGTTACCTTCATACGGCAAAATTAATCAGGTTGCCTTCGTTGCAATAATTTGAATTTTATCTTATTCATTACAGACATATAAATGACTATTACAGCCTATATGTCAAGCATATTTTACAAAAAATAGATAAGAAATGGAATACTGTAAACAAATAATATGACGTAATATTATATAAAAATTAAGCAAAATTTCAAAAGGAGTGTAAATAATATGTGTTGAATCCATAATGTTGTATGTTAACTTCATGAAAGAGTTTGATATATGCACTGTTGAATGTCAAGTTGGTCATCAGGGAGTAAGAGGAGGAAAAGGAGAAAAGGAGGTCAGACCTTACCTGCTAAATTATTATCTTTCATCTCTTTTATTCAAAGCTGATTTACGACGCGGTTTTCGATATGATTTTTAGGAAATATCTGTAACAGATCGTATCTCAAATCAATCCAATTTTTGCCCAACACGCTATAGGCTTGTTATCGCTCTGTCTTTGTGTAACGACATATTGTATTACGAAGTTTTGAAAAGCAGAGTCAAACTGTAAAACAGTGCAAACCCCTTGAGTTATTGGCCGTAATAAAATCTTATATATCGAATTCGCTTTGGTCAAAGAGCTGTCGGAATCACTAGAATAACCGCGAGCCTCCGATGTCCGTCTAATTAGAATCTAATTAAGTGAGTGATAGGGCGAAAATTGAATCAATTTCGCCACAAAGGTTCGCATAAAGGATCCAACTGGAAGGGAACACGACTTGACAGAAGGGGGTTTATCCTGTAGGCGACCGCTAAACAAAGGGACACGTCAAAGGCAATATCCTACTTGTAAATATGGCCAGCATACGTATCTAATGCATCGGTTAATTGAATTTGCCTCATTCCAACGTGCGAAGACTCATTAAATAAGCACACAAGTTTTATCAACTTGTCTGCGCTTAAGCGGTAGGCTTGCGGCGCTTTTGCAGACTTCTGTGGCTTGCAAGGAAGCAGAATGGCATGGACGTGCGGGAAATTATGGTTCCGTGAGTCATTACCGTTGAAGTATTGATGCAAAGGGAATTATGACAAAGGCGCCGATTTTTGATGTATTGACGACAACCTTGACATTTAGGAATAAAGGAACGTGCATTATGAACTGAAAATTAAAAGAAGATTTCCAGCAATCTATAAAAACACAAGGCCGCAGCTGGTTTAATCTTTATAAATTAAATTAATTGGTAACATATCCTTGTCATCTGTGTCTTATCTTATACATGTATTATATTTACAAAGTTGTTCATTTGTATTGTTGCATTTTCTGTTTGCTCATGTGCCGTGGCAAGTGAGTGCCTCAGGACAGAAACTGCAATTTCTCTTACTTGCAGAAATGTTATTTATTATTAAATAATATAACAACATACTTTTAGCAAGTAAATCCACTTTTGGCATTTTTTTGCATCTGAATAGGTCATCTTCTATGGCATTGTGAGGAGAATCACTGGTACCTCCTCTGACTCCATACTCTCTCAACACACGGGCTCGGGTATGAGTCCGGATGATTCACCGACTTGTACCTCCTCTGACTCCATACTCTCTCAACACTCGGGCTCGGGTATGAGTCCGGACGATTCACGACTTGTACCTCCTCTGACTCCATATTGTCTCAACACTCGGGCTAGGGTATGAGTCCGGATGATTCACCGACTTGTACCTCCTCTGACTCCATACTCTCTCAACACTCGGGCTCGGGTATGAGTCCGGACGATTCACGACTTGTACCTCCTCTGACTCCATATTGTCTCAACACTCGGGCTAGGGTATGAGTCCGGATGATTCACGACTTGTACCTCCTCTGACTCCATACTCTCTCAACACTCGGGCTAGGGTATGAGTCCGGATGATTCACGACTTGTACCTAATCTGACTCCATACTCTCTCAACACTCGGGCTCGGGTATGAGTCCGGACGATTCACGACTTGTACCTCCTCTGACTCCATACTCTCTCAACACTCGGGCTCGGGTATGAGTCCGGATGATTCACCGACTTGTACCTCCTCTGACTCCATACTCTCTCAACACTCGGGCTCGGGTATGAGTCCGGACAATTCACGACTTGTACCTCCTCTGACTCCATATTGTCTCAACACTCGGGCTAGGGTATGAGTCCGGATGATTCACGACTTGTACCTCCTCTGACTCCATACTCTCTCAACACTCGGGCTAGGGTATGAATCCGGATGATTCACGACTTGTACCTCCTCTGACTCCATACTCTCTCAACACTCGGGCTAGGGTATGAGTCCGGATGATTCACGACTTGTACCTAATCTGACTCCATACTCTCTCAACACTCGGGCTCGGGTATGAGTCCGGATGATTCACCGACTTGTACCTCCTCTGACTCCATACTCTCTCAACACTCGGGCTAGGGTATGAGTCCGGATGATTCACGACTTGTACCTCCTCTGACTCCATATTGTCTCAACACTCGGGCTAGGGTATGAGTCCGGATGATTCACGACTTGTACCTCCTCTGACTCCATACTCTCTCAACACTCGGGCTCGGGTATGAGTCCGGATGATTCACGACTTGTACCTCCTCTGACTCCATACTCTCTCAACACACGGGCTCGGGTATGAGTCCGGATGATTCACGACTTGTACCTCCTCTGACTCCATACTCTCTCAACACTCGGGCTCGGGTATGAGTCCGGATGATTCACGACTTGTACCTCCTCTGACTCCATACTCTCCCAACACTCGGGCTCGGGTATGAGTCCGGATGATTCACGACTTGTACCTCCTCTGACTCCATATTGTCTCAACACTCGGGCTAGGGTATGAGTCCGGATGATTCACGACTTGTACCTCCTCTGACTCCATACTCTCTCAACACTCGGGCTAGGGTATAAGTCCGGATGATTCACGACTTGTACCTCCTCTGACTCCATATTGTCTCAACACTCGGGCTCGGGTATGAGTCCGGATGATTCACGACTTGTACCTCCTCTGACTCCATATTGTCTCAACACTCGGGCTAGGGTATGAGTCCGGATGATTCACGACTTGTACCTCCTCTGACTCCATACTCTCTCAACACTCGGGCTAGGGTATGAGTCCGGATGACTCACGACTTGTACCTCCTCTGACTCCATACTCTCTCAACACTCGGGCTCGGGTATGAATCTGGGCGAATCACCGACTTGTACCTCCTCTGACTACATACTCTCTTAACGCGCCGGCTCGGGTATGAGTCCGGATGATTCACGACTTGTACCTCCTCTGACTCCATACTCTCTCAACGCGCGGGCTCGGGTATGAGTCCAGACGATTCATAACTTGTACCTAATAGGACTCCATACTCTCTCATCGCGCGGGCTCGGGTATGAGTCCGGACGATTCATGACTTGTACCTCCTCTGACTACATACTCTGTCTCTGTCTCTGTCTCTGTCTCTGTCTGTCTCTGTCTGTCTCTGTCTCTCTGTCTCTGTCTCTCTCTCTCTCCTTCTGTCTCTCTGTCTCTCTGTCTCTCTGTCTCTCTCTGTCTCTCTCTCTCTCTCTCTCTCTCTCTCTCTCTCTCTCTCTCTCTCTCTCTCTCTCTCTCTCTCTCTCTCTCTCTCTCTCTATATATATATATATATATATATATATATATATATATATATATATATATACCTCTCTCTCTTTCTCCCTCTCTCTCTCTCCCTCCCTCCCTCTGTCTCCCTTTTATATAGGATAGTATATATATATAATATATGATATATATAGAGATATATAGATATATCTATATATATATATATATATATATCTATATATCTATATATCTATATATATATATATATATATATATATATATATATATATATCTTTCTTTCTCTCTCTCTCTCTCTCTTTCTCTCTCTCTTACTCTCTACACGTGGGCTCGGGTATGGGTCTGTGCGAATCATCTACTATCATATCTGCATCCCAGCAAAACAATTCTCTGTATCTTTGGTCTTCCTTTACGAATCAAACTGGACGTCACAAATGTGTGGCTGCATGTATCTAAAAACACATAATACCTTGATAAGTGCATACGAGTTGACACCTAAGGATCACGTTTCTCTTCATTTTATGGTTAAATAATCCACATTTGAATAAAACAATAACAAAATATAGCCAATAACAATGACCACAAATAATAATTAGATAGCTATTCTTTTACAATGACTGTAAAGAGTGGTTATTTTATAGAGAATTAACAAAAGAAAAAAAGCTTTTTTCTCTTGATTGTAACTATATGTCTTGCAATTTTAATAATTAAAAAAGCAACCTACATCTGACACTTCTTTGTCACCGTCTGTGATGATTAAAAGGTTGGACTCCTGTTCGGAAGGTCTTGGTTCAAACCTCCTGCCGCCGCAATATATCAGTCCCTGGACAAGATTATCTACTTCGCATTGTTCCCGCAAAATACTACATGAGTACTGATTCTACCCAGGAAGTAGTAACTCCAGAGGAATTAATGAAAATAGGAAAATAGGTCTTATTTCTAATGTAAACAAGCCGGTTTAAATTTTACTAATCCGTCGTACTGCTTTATGACATCTACATATTCCGAACATAAATAAGAATTCTGACCATGTTAAAAAGATCTCAAATGTTTGATTTTGTTAGACCATATTTTGCAGTTAACAAGTTTACAGAAATTTTAATACACAACTTTTTGTAAAACGTGGTTACGTTATATTTTAATTGCGGTCTTAATTTCTGTAAACATCCGTATTTGTAGCACACATTAACTTTTGACACTGATAAAGCCTTAAATATTAAATAAAGAAATTGTCAAAACATTTAAACCTTTAATATCGTCAGCTCATATTCCCATTACAGGTTTTCGTCAACAGACATCTTCAATTGAAATGTCAAGCTTTTGCTTTTTAAGCCTGTCCCAAATGCTAGTAAATAAACTGGTACTTCTAATGCGCTTAAATATCTCTTATGTCAACACATTGAGCTTGACTTCATACAGCAAAATTGATAAACACAAAGAATTGCTCCTTGTGACTGCTCATATTTGTTCAGTATATTTTCCCATTACAAGGTGCACATTATTTATTTTCTGGCATAGGCACCAAAGATCTTCACGACGCCCTTTTCTATCCATGTCGTTTTTTAAATGGTTGTGCAAATACTTATTACACAATTACGATATCTTATTGATATGTGTGTTTATCAACTTTTATGACAAGTTCATATTTGCCTAAACCATTATGACCTAAAAAAATATATAGTCTAGGCCTATCAATAAGGCGCGCGCCGGTTTTATTACAAACGGAAGCGCGCCAATTTATAATATCGTCTGCCAGTTTAATTGTCCCCAATTCTCGCTGAATCTCGAATGTCAAGACATGCTGCGTTATTTGCTGAGGTGTTTGAAAATAGGCTTGATTGATTTTCTTGCCCTGTCTCTTAAATAAAAAGTCGAATCAAGATCTGGAATTGAAACGTAATTGACTATTTATAAAGGAATCTGGGAAGGCAAAACGAGACGGGCCAAAGCCCAGCAAGACAGAGGCGTGTTTCATTGGTGTATTGATGTTCCATCAGAATAATGGGAACAAGGTACTTATTATGGGTTATATAGTGCACTTGTAAATCTCACCGACAACCTAAGGGTATAAAAGCCGTTTCCTCCCTTGCTGGTGTTATGTTTGTATCAGTCGTTTGCAAATGCTAAATCAATTAATGTTCATTTGATTCTGATAAAAAATGTCACCATTAATATTGTTGCACTTAATAAATCCAACGCTTGCTGAAAATATGAATACATTTTCAACTGGACATGGAAGCTTCAATTTTGAATTTGTGACGAATTAAACTGTCGTATTTGTTAGCGCCAATGTGTAATTTTCCTAGGCTTCCAAGGATTGATCCAGGGAGTTGGGATGCATCCCCATCTCCCACCCCAACAAACCTGGTAAAAAGTAGAGTTGTAAAACAAAACATACATGTACGGTTAAAAATACTAAGTAAGTTTTGTCTGTTGACTGCTTCGATCGAAGTTAGGGTCTCTTACTGTGTGTATATATATCTAGTGTTTATTGCGATAAAGTTGAATGGATCTTTATTCATACCCCCACTCCACCCCACCCCACCTTCTCTCTACCGAATTTTTTTGTATCCGCCCTATAGGCTTCATTAATCCATTAAACATAATACATTTAATCACAGATACCAAATACATAAAAACATCATCCAACCATAGCATAAAGGCAAATGGACGCTTTTAACTGACTTAAATTATTGAATATTTACCAAAACTTTAGTCCCGAAACTTTTGCTTGAACTCACTGTAAATAACTATATTTTTGAAGACAAAAATCAGTTTAGTACTGGTATCGATTTATCTAACTGTTGCTTTATTCAAAGCTTAATAATTTGATATTCGAAAGGAAAATGTATTATTGTTCCATAATAACTGTAATAAGAAAGATATTGACGAAATGACTTAATGGCCGCTGATGTGAGGGCGATTGAATTATCCATATTCCTACTTGGTCTGTTTTTAGTTGTTGAAATATTTTCCTATTTTCCAATAACTTTTTAAACACAAAAAAGAAACAGCTAGACGCTTTCATATTATAAATGACACCCCAATCAAGATGATAATTGGTTTATATTAGTGCGTCATGGTGACATTGACACTTTTTATAAATGTATTCAATGCACACAACTGTCTTGACTTTTCCAATATTAAAAATAAATAACATTGTTGTTTAATATGTTCGCACATCCGTTAAAACTAATTTCTAGGCGGCGTTCGTTGCAGACAAAAAATACAGGATGAACAAGTCAAAACATTAATGTGTTTCAATATTTTTTCGGATTTATTTTGCCACATCTCGAATTGCAGTTTTCATTTTATGTTGTAGTGCCGGTTCAACAAAACGCAGCACAAACCCATCTCGCAAATTTTAAGTCCGGAAAAGTTTTAAATGAACAAATAACTAAAACTGTCGAATTAACCATTTTAGCAATCATTGTTCGATTTTTTTCACTCAAAAAACGGTCAAATTATCGGGATCGATGAGCATGGTTTTCTAAAACATGCATCTATTTGTTCTTCGTACAATGGTACCTTCATTTTGCCCTATAATTTGACTAGTTAGCCTCCCGGTCGCCGCACACCAAAAGTCATGATGAAGTGACCCTTAAAAGTGTTTTCTTTAATGTTCTCCTCGCTTGACCGTTAACCGACAATACCCATGCTAAAATCAAGTTTTATGCTTCACAAAAATAACCATTTTTTTATTGACACTTGTTTTATGAAACTCCTTATAGTATTGACAATTAACCTTTTGCGGAGTCTAATCTAGATACATGCGATTAGGTCGACATAATGCGTTTGTTGCTTGATATTCTAACTCAACTTGTAGAAGGAAGATGGTAAACCTTATACTGCTTAATAAATAAAAAAGCCAAAAAACAATTAGTAATTTGCTGAAAACTACGCTCAAAGGTAACACAACCTACGGCCATAGACTTGGAAACAAATAGTGCAGAGTCTGATTAGACAGCCCAGGTAAGGAGCTGTCAGATCTAGATTTACACAATTTGCCAAAGCGTGATCAATTCTTGCAGATCAGGTTAGGTGTTTAAGTTCCTGCACCTACATCTGGAAATATTTGCTTGCATTTTGTCATTGTTTAAAGGATATTGACAACCGATATCCGATATTAATGAAAAATACGACAATAATAACTTGGAAAACTCGTATTGAATATATCCTTATAAATAACCTTTATTTTTAGAGAATGAAGTTTTTTTACGTGTAAAATCATATGTTGAACAAGTTGCCAAAAATGCATTTGGCTCGTACAGCGGTGTTTTTTATGTGTGTTTTTTTATATATAACGACTAGAATTCTGTGTTTCATTGTTTTCCCTGTCATTAATAACTGTTTCAATTTTCATTTCATTTCTTTCACTTCTGTTCTTTGTTATATGTTTTGTACTTGTAAATGCGTCTTTGCCATGATCTCTACTTTGTAAATGGCCAAGACTTACGCCTGGGACGAGTATCCCACAATGCGTACAATTCTAAGGAATATTGATGGAAATTTCGCATTCTATTAATAGACCGGTTAATATCAGCGAAAGCTGGTCAATATCTATATTTATTGACTCTACTATTTTGGGGTGTGATTTATCGTGTTGCGTCTATTTATAGTTCATGTATACCTATTATCAACATCGTCATCAACATAAACAAAGTTAAAATTTTCGCACAATACATATTTACATAGATTACGGCTAAAAGGTTCAGGGCGAGAGGCAAAATTACGTTATAGTAGTTTGGAAAAGCTTGTATCGAATATATCATTATAAATAACGTTTATATCTTATAGTTGTTGTACGTGTAAAATCATTCCAATAACAAGTTGCCAAAATGCATTTCGTCCGTGCAGAACAGAACAAAACAAATATTTATTCCTTCCAGGTATACAAAGTATAGAACATGGAAAACTTTATACAATAAAGAGGCAGGAAAAGTAACAAGAGGTTCCGGTGGTTGGGGTAACGAAGCACAAGCGAGTGAAATGAGTGATGGGAGAGAAAAAAAAATATATAGAGAGGGGGAGTGAAAGAAAGACAGACAAAGATAGGAAAAGAAAGAGGCGGCGGAGTGAGGAAAGAAAGAAGAAAGTGAGTACATGTATATATTGGTGTGCATGGTATAGTTTTTCAAGTCAAAATAATTGTCATGTTGTTTATCATTCTTGTAAGCTGTTCTAAGCATCGGTGTTAACTCCTTTTATGGTAGAGCGTCGGCTTGCGGATCGGGAGGTCGTGGGTTCGAACCCCGGCCGGGTCATACCAAAGACTTTAAAGTTGGTAGTAGTGACTTCCCTCCTAACGCTCGGGGCTACGGGGACACCATTACGCCTGACTCGTCGGTGTCAGTATAATGGACCGGCCGGGTTCAGTCCCTGGGCACCTCATAAGTGCCCCTGTGCTGTAATGATAGAAATGTCGCTGCGCAGTATCGGCAAAAATGCCGGCTAATCCCATCCCTAACTCCTTTTAAACGACCACATTTTTGAGGGGATGGGGAGGGTGTTACTGTATTTTTTTAAATTGTACATATAGTAGTTCTTTTTTTTATTTTCTGAAGTCTTGTATGATAGGAAACATCATTTAAAATGCTGTAGTCGTTACTACCTGCACAAATGTCATTTATTCAAAACAGTTTGGCTTCATCTGATGCCTTTGCATATCGTAATAGTTAACAAACTGGTTGAAAAGTATGTCATTGTTTGAAAATACATTATCTATCATCAGCATCGAATTCACAAGCTGAAAATTTCGCACTATAAATATTGATATAGTTTTAAGGCAAGCATGTCATCACGGATCGTTATCTAAGTTGTAAACATGTAATTTGACAATCACTAAATCTTTCACAAATTAGCAAGAAATCTAGCGCGCGAAATTTGCCTGAGGCATAATTAAACATCTTAGATCAAAACGAAAATTCCTGTGACATTATGCATTTGGCCCAATCATTTGTTATGTGACACACTGTTAGTATGTATATGACCCGATCATTTGTTTTCTTATTAGGGCATTATTATGGCTAGTATGGTTTCAAATACGTGTTGTCATCACACTATGGCGTTGAAACATTATCCACTTCAATTTTTCTGTCGGGATCAGTCAGTCATAATTTCGCCGTAGGGATCGATCCTTGGCTTGTCACTTGAGCTTAACTTTGTGACATTATTTAGAACTTTGTATTTTGGATTATTCCTAGCGTTTTTACTTTTAAGATATATCTCTGCAAGTAAAGCAAACTCGAAAAAATATTGCACTCTTTAAACATGTGTAATTTTTTCCACTCTATTTATAAATTACATTCCAATAGACAATTCCTTATACGAAGCGCTAACCATTTCCCAGGGATGGATCAAGGGCGTGGGATGGGTGATGCATCACCCCCCACACACACACACACACACACACACACACACACACACACACACTTACACACACACACACACACACACATACACACACACCATACACACACACACACATACACACACACACACAAACACACACACACATACACACACACACACACACACATACACACACACACACACATACACACACACACACATACACACACACACACACACACACACACACACACATACACCACCACCACCGCCAACCAGGTACAAGAGTAGAGTTGTGAAAACACATACATGTAAGTTTAAAAAATACTAAGCTTTTACAGTAAAGTAAATTTTGTCTGTTGACTGCTTAAGTCGAAGTTAAGGTCCGTTACTGTATATATATATATGGATTTTGAGTCATACCCACCACCGACCAAATTTTCTGGATCCGCCCCTGTATAGGTGAAAGCTTCAGTCTGAGATGCCAAGGCCTAAACCTTGTTATCATTTATTCGTCATGTCATCTAAGGTAATCTTATCCACGTAGTTGTTGAGAACATCGCCCAAAGAACCTGACACAAACTCTTTAACCTCAGCCTGCGTTTCTATCTGTACCAGGGGTATTGAACCCATCACGTGGGGGTTTTGTCAAACACCTGTCTTTCGCAGCATTAAACAACCGACTATTAAACCTAAGTGGGTATGAAACGACCGCGAAATAAACTTCGTCCCGCGTAATGTTTTGTTTTCCTAGCGTGCCATCAGTCTTCTACCTGTTTAGTGTGGTTGAATGATAGAGCCTACTCACGACATGGTGAAACCTCGCCAGTTGAGAATTCACACTTAATTCACTTGTCCTTAAACTTTTCATTCTGATACAACAGTAAACAGAAAGTGAAAAGCGATTATACAATGATAATGCGATTATGTGGATATCAATTTGCCCCTAGTGAGAGAAAGAACACTGTATAAATGCTAACTGCTGGCAGATGAGGTATTTTGTAATGTTTAGTGTTTGGAGTGGGGTTTTTTTTTTATCTCTGTGTAAAGTTTTTTGTTTTAAACGTGTATTCATACGCGAAAAGAAACTCTTAAACTTGAGCTAACAAATCCATTTACTGCAAGAAGGATATTTTTTTCTCGATTATTTTGCTGCTAAAAATGGCATTGTGTACATGTAGGTTTGGCTGAAGCAATTATTTATTTGTTGTTGCTTTTTTTTTACAAAGTGAACGATTTGAATACTTAAAATAACCAGCACAATTAATTTCTTCTTCCTTTATTATATAATAAATTACAATAGTTGTGAGTTTCTGGTTCATATTTTTATTATTTGTATTTAAATCCGGTTAATGCTATTATGTATTAAAACATAAAGTTTACATATATATAACTCCAAAAACGGCGAGCTTGCCTCTTGTACCACGATAAGCTTTGATAATTTATCCACATCCTTTCCATCCTTAAAACGTTTATTCGTAACTACTCGGCAGTATCCGGACAATCCTGAAATATCTATTTTATAAAAAAAGGGAGAAGTGTTCTGAACGACTACATGTAATGTTATGTTGACGTCCTCTCGTGACATGACGTATGACACGGTGTCACTATAGACACCTCCTCGGTCTATTGTCAGGCGGTGCGCAATAATGATACTTGTATACATGAAACGGCGCATGGCTCATTAATTATCTACTTTCGGTTCAGTTATAGTTGCATATTTCTGTGTTTTTAAATACCTTTAAAAGCCTAAAGAGTGTAGTTTATATCATCTCAAGAAATAAGTATAATGCAAATTAACATTTGTTCGAATTAAATATGCATATATTTAAAAGTACATCGATGTATATGTGTAATATGTATTTGTATGTAAAAAGTAAATATTATTTACTTTTCATAAGGAATAGATTACACATCCGTTGCCTATTATTCAATCTTTTATTTTAAACAACGTGCTTATTTAAAAAAAAGCTTAACATAGTCTGTTAATATATAATGCGAAATGATGTGCATATCCCGCTGCTGCTGTTGTTGATGATGATGATCCGCTCGTTTGCTATCAAGTGCACTCCTCTGTTGCATTTCGGACCAGTGCGAAAAGTACAAAACAAACCACTAACCAACAGTCAGAATATCAACAAATGTCCTAAGCATTCAGTTAACTTAGCATATTTTTCAACAACTGTTGTACGCGCACTTTCCTTCTCATATCGACTGTCGGCTGTGGGAATAAAAGCTGTCATCTGATTTGACAGCCAGCTTTACGCGCTAACTGATTCAGTGTATTGGTTATGTACCACGTGACAGCGCGGATGGATTTGATTGGCTCGTGCGCAATGCAAGGGAAAAATCTTCGCTATCTTCTCTACCCTACTGATCTCATATACAGAGTGAGGTGTTTTTGTACGTCGTAAGAGGAAGCTGTAGGAGAAGCTGTTGTGTCATTCAAAACAAAGTCGACTCGGATATTTACTTCCAGATTTGGAGTTACAAAAGTGAGAAAAAGAAAATAGGAAACCGACATTGGAGGTACGTACTGTAATATATGGTAAAAACAACCATGTTTACAGCAAATCTCTTGTTTATAAACATCGGGCTTTCGGTATCGTATGTTTATATGGTGAGAAGCATGGTTGAGTAAAAATTGAGTTGTTTATCTGTTTTATCTAAATAAACCCATTTCTGAAACGTACGTTCATCAATTATAATTCGGTTGTCAGACTGTCACTTTAACAAGTAAACAAGCTTAGAGTATGATGCATATAAGGGCTAAATAAAGATTATGTATGTGTACGTACATGTATGTTCTCTGAGCTTCGATTAAGGTAGAACAATTCATCTATTTATCTCTTACCCTTAATTTTATTTTATTTCATTATGATGTTGAGATAACAGTTTACCTTAAGTAAATAAAGTTATGTTAAATTCTATCGTATATTTCAATATAATCATATATGCCTGGGGCCGTACCCATATTGAATCTGAATTATTCTTTTCCTAATTTAACAAAACATATCCTTAAATTATGGAAAATATTTGTAAATGTCTTAGGTTAATTTTTTATGAACGAAATTTAAGAAATTTTCTTTATATTAGGAAATATTTCGAGATTAAAGATGTTTCCTGAGATTAAGTCAGAACAAAATAAGAAAGATTTTTTTGTGAATTCGACACAAATTACACAAAAAGGTGTGCATGGGATATATCAAATATATGTATACACAGAAAATACAAACATACATGTATATATACAACGAGACCATCGGTCATCCTGGTTATTAATTGGGTATAAAACAAGTGCACTTATCTTAATACTATGATGTGGTAGATTGTTTAAATATGAAAACTTAAAGTATGAGATTTGCTTACACATATTATGTGATTATTTGTACTCAAAATAACTGTAAATGCTGTTAATGCCGTCTAACTACTCTCTCTCTCTCTCCTGAGGCGATCTCGCTCTCTGATACGTGCTCTCTCTATTTCGCTCTCTCGGGCGCGGATAGAATGGTTGTCACGCTCGGTGCTGGTTTGATTCGAGCGTTCTTTCTTCTTCTCTCTCTCTTGTCTTTTAGAAATTTTGTCACTCTCGTCTCTCTTTTTTCTTCTATCTCTCTCTCTTCTTCTCTCTCTCTCTCTTTCTCTTATATAATTTTTGTCACTCTCTTTCTCTCTCTTTTTCTTCTATCTCTCTCTCTTCTTCTCTCTTCCCCCTCTCTCTCTGTCTTTCTCTATTTGTCCTTCTTAGATTTATTATTTCTCAAGTTCCCTTTTATCCACACTTGTCCTGCACTGTCTCAGAGAGAGAGAGAGAGAGAGAAAGAGAGAGAGAGAGAGAGAGAGAGAGAGAGAGAGAATGTAGTTGTGTTTGTAAGAGCATGTCTGTGATGCTCTTGTTCTCTCGCTGTTAACTGCAATTAAAGTAATAATTTCGAAATTTCGAATATCATTTAAAGCAAACGAAATGCATAATAGTTATTTAAGATGGCATTTTGTGAGTACGAAACGTTCATCAGAAGTTAATACTTTGTACTAATTTAAGTTTTTATAGAGATTGCTTTTAAAAAATGATTATCTAATCAAGACTGAAATTTTGTCAACAAAATGACAATGCAGAATGTACTTTATAACAAATTAAGTCATAGTTACTGAAAAGAATCCCAATAAACAATGCATTTTTGGTGCCAAGACTATAATAGGCATATCCTTTAACCCTTTCTCTGACCATTTAAATCTCTGAAGTTCCGCTTCTATTTTTAATTCCAATAAAAACTATTTTTGTATGTTTTATATTGAATCGAATCTCGGTGTTTGTCAATTAATTACGTTATATGGAGGGTTGTTGTTTTTTATTTGATTTGTCGTCTGTTTAAGCAGCTACTATACAACCATAGTGCATATTCCACCTTTATGAAATGAGCATTATGTTGTTGTTTGTTATTGTTATTGTTGTTGTTGTTTTTGTTTACATTCTTATGATGTATTCACGGTTATTTTTTTTTAATTTACAAATATTATCATTTATACGCTGCAAAACTAAATACGAAAAGTTCAGTGTTAAATATTAACAATACGTTATATTCGGCGACTAGTGCATTGTTTGATTGCCTTCACTTTGCTGTTCTTTTGTGTGCACTTTTTTGTTTCTGTTGGTAATTTTCAAGGACATGCACACGCAACCCTCATGATTCTTAATTCTTTGTTGGGTTTATCGTCCTAAAAGAAACCTGTTATGCGGTTATAGGGCTGTCCTCACTGTGTATAGCATGAACTTGGCAGGATACCAAAACTAGTCACATTTTCCTGACACCGGTCCGATCAGTAGTCGTATTTTCTTTGTATTTGCTTTAGCTTTAGCTATGAAGCTTTACCGCTGCATTTTGTTATGACTTTCTTTTATGTCGGGGTCTTAATCCTGTGACCTCTCATTCCTAGAGCCGCCTCTCTACTGGTGGCGCTACCAGGTCCGGTGGGCTTCTTATTCTAATCATTATACGTGTATTTAATTGTGAAATAATAAATAGACGTGAAATATCTTTTTTACAATGTATAATTGCTGAAATAATATGACAACCGCCTAACATATACAAAAGTGCATTTGTTTATTCTAAGAACAGCTTGTACCGCAAACTCCCACTTCAAACCAACATATTATCTATAAACTGACAACAGTCTTACTTATAAATCACACAGGAAACGCCTTTGTTCATAACCCGCAAACCATGGTTTTAGCAAATTGAGGCCAATAGTGTAGATCCAGATCAGCTAGCTGCATTCGGATGCTGTCTGATCAAGGTCTGTACTATTTTCCATGGAGTTTTTACCAATATGCTCAGTTTCCTTTGCATGTAGATTTTAGCAGAAAATTAAATATGGCTTGTTCACAAATGTAGCAGCAAATGGGTCGACAGCAATATGGCGACGTTTAGCGTAGATCATAAGACAGTACGAAAGGATACATAAATGCTACGATGGTCGTGCGTGTCGCCTCCATAACAACTGGTTGATGTGGCAAAATGGTCGAGCAAGCTGTTACTTCTGACACTAACTGCACCGCAGTAATTGTCAACTGCACATCAACCGCTGACCTCCACGACGCGCGACGTTTAAGTTTACGTCGTTTTAATTAATACGTTAAACGTCAAGTGTTGTGTCAGCCCGTATTGGGATAAGGGGGGATAAGAAAATGCGTGGGGTAGCAGAGATTTCCTTTTATGTTTTGGGTAGTGGGAGGAATAATTCATTTAAATCATACATATTTAGATTGTGTAAATGTGTTCACCTGTCGGAAGGAGAGAGAAAGTAAAGAAAGGATAGGAAATGTAGTTTGAAAATTTGTAGATGGGGGAAATATTCAGGATTTCTTTGGCAGCAGAAGCATGTAAGAAAGAATGACGTGCAAATAAAAAGAGATATAACTGAAAACAACAAAAACATTTTAAGGGTGCCTATTGTATGAGAAATAGTAACATGTTGTGTTGTTGTTGGGGCTGTCGTCGTCGTTGTTGCTGTCGTCGTCGTTGTTCCTGTTGTCGTTGTTGGCGTGTTGTTGTTGTTGTTGTTGTTTTCTTAGAAAAATGAATAACATACAGGCTGTTTCAGTAAAAGTAGAGCAAATTTCAATTTTAGTGAAGAAATTATAATTCTTTACAAGATACATCCGGAGTGCGAGAGACTAAGAATACGTCTTATTCATTAAAAAGGGAAGTTGGCAAATGTTTGTAAACAAAAATGGGACTGGTGCGTGTATGCGTGATAGATGAGGACTCGATGCATTTAGAATACTAAATGTGCCAATGCACGTTTGCAAATCACTCGAATTAAACAAAAATGTTTAATATAAAGTGGGTTCCTCGCACCATGGTACGTTGATTATGCATTTCCTTCAATGATTTATCTATTTGTACCTCCCGTGTCACAATAACCCAGACAATGAGCGATGGTCGGTCAGCCCACAGCCGTGGGTGCAAACACGCTGCCAAGTGGCCGTATTATCACCACCAACGTGTTGCCATTTGTGGACTTAATGGTAAATGTAAGCTCTAAACCTATAGTTTGTTAAGTTGGATCAAACCATTGTGCATAGTGTCGATTCAGTCGCAGATTCATCTACTTTGGCATTGAGCGATAGTCGGTAATCCCCGGCCTCTGATGCAAACTTGTTGGGAACATGCTCTAGGATCTACCGCAAACGCCACCATTATTGACAATGTGCACCTGATGTTAGTTTTAAACTCAAATTCCGGCCAGGACGAAAACTTCATGAGGGAACGTCTTTTATCTATCTTTCCCCGCTGTTTCTTCCCTCTTCCCTCATATGTTTCATGAGGGAACGTCTTTTATCTATCTTTCCCCGCTGTTTCTTCCCAAATATGTTTTATGAGGGAAGGTCTTTTATCTGACTTTCCCCGCTGGTTCTTCCCAAGGATTTTTTTTATCTAAAATATTCATCATTCATTGACATCTCTTTAACGTCACTATAATGATCATTATCATAGTGTGGCTGCTGTAAAAAAACACACAAGAAAATGAAATTCTTAATCCGCCATGCACAAATTGGTCTGGCTTAGTCAAATAATATTTAGACCAAGTCCTCTTTGTTGTTTTTTATGCATAATAGTGCAGCGATTCTAGGTTTATATTGCACTACATTGTGAAAGACTATTGATTTTGTAAACGTTTCAATGCCATTTTCACTTAGCAAAATTGCCATATCAGATTTGAAATTTACACAATAAACCGTTCTGCAAACAAGTTGTAATGAGCCGTGTCAATCGGAACACCTCGGATAATTCACGAATCTTCTCTCGGATGTATGTAGGTAGTCGGATAACCTCCACCATTTCCCTAAATGGGACTACTTTTGTGACTGACGTCAAAACAAAGATAGCAGCTCGGATGACAGATCACTACAGTACGATGCTTGTAAAATTTCAATTTGTGGCGGCTTCAATTTTAAATGATCCAATTTTGATTTGCACAGCTGTTAAACGATGCCATTTTTTATGTTTTTGTGCGAACTACATTTTAGGCATATTCTTCTTCTGACTTCCGGCGAACAAAACGATCATTGCGCCAGATGCATCCGAGGGATGATTTTCCCGAGGACGGAATTACCCGAGAAGTTCCGATTGAAGTCGTGTTTGGTCCGGTGTCTCTGAAATAATGTTGAATTTATTGACGCATTAACGTACAGAAGCGGCGGACAGTGGTACAGTTTCTGACTTGTAACTCCTTTGGCTGTTTAGCCTGACTTCGCGTAAGTTCGAATCCCGTTCGGGGAAAAGGACCTGATGTGGGAGAGCTTCCACAGTTGACACGCGGTGAGCCAGTAGTTCTATTCAGACAAAGTTTCAAGAAAAAAAAATACATTTTTTTATTCAAAACGTGTTAACTTCGGTTTGACCCTATATGGCGAGAGAATGGGTTAATTATACATTTAAACTCGTCTTCATTTATAAGGGAATGTCAGCATATATTCTTTCAAAAATGCATAATGATTGATAGTGATAAGTGTCGCAATGCTGTGCAATGAGAAAGTATGTTAAGAAAGTATGTAATATAATATGATTACATGAAACTTGGCAGGTGATGTTGCAAGAAACAGGATTGCGTAAAAAAAAAATTTAAAAAAAAAACAGCCTTTTTATTGTAAACATTGAAGTATTATGATGCACCTGCCTTTTCGTCTTTCTGTTTGCACATTAACACAACCAGCTGTAACGTAGGACTGATTTTATGACATCCAGGTTTAAACGATGTCTTATCGTAGCTGGATTATAGATCAAAATACATGTGTTGTGTTACAAATACGATATATTTTTACAAGACTTAACATGTAGTGGTAGATTTCAAGCGTTCTCTCTCTTTTAAGGTTTTTCGACTTTTTCAATCTCCTGATAACAATTAGAAAAAAAAATGTTTCCAAATTTCAGGGTGTTTTGTCTTGTTTGTATTTTCATATAGTATTATTCACATATTTGGATTGCTAAAATTTACTTGCACATTGCACTGGCCATTAATAAAGTTAGATTTTTTAAGAATGCATTAAACGTTTTTGTTTTCGTGAAAATACGTGAATAAATATTTTCTTTCATGACCCGGTAATTCTAGATTAGCATTATCACTATAATTCATAACTAGAGTTCGCAGTTTATCTTCAAAAGAAAATTTTGTGAAGAAATTTCGGACTGTTTTAAATACAGTTGTGTCACTGTTACAAAGCTTTCTAATTACTTTATTATGATTGAGGACCGCAATCATTTATTTACTTACTTTCTTTGAACTCAGCGCATTTTCATAACCAATTAACGTCTAACGTTTTTCCATCCGAGTTGTGTTGAATGACAAAGCGTTGTACGTCGAACGTCAACCGTCAAACGTCAAAACTTCTTTAAAACAAGTTGTAACGCATTGGTGAACCTAAATCCACTAATCTGTAAAATGCTTGTCAGCTTTACGTATCGGAGTCAATAAACAGACGACCAAAAATGCTGCTATGTGTTTGATTATTCGAGCATAGTAAGGCTATCTACTAGTGACAAATTATGATAAACTAGCTTACAAAGAAAACCGTTTTTGACGGAAAAATAGTTTCAATGTATCAACTGCATCAAGGGGGTGGTACGATTTTAATGTATTTTTGGTACGTTGTGTTTAAGGGTTTGTAAAGATTGTATCTAGTTAAATGGGTTTGTTGAGAAAAGGTGGACCGTCTTTGCCAAACCGATTAGTCGGTTGATATTGGGGTAAAATTAAATTAACAACCTATTAACTGAATGCTGGCATATGTTTTGAAGTATTTTCCCCGTTTAAAGTGGAGAAGATGTCCTTTCAACATGGACTTAATTCATTTTCTCCCATCGAAAACGAGTTTGTGTTCTGCATGCACTTCATTTGTCGATTTTATCAAAAATAATTGCTTCAAAGACTATCCCAAGATTTAATTTCTTGCCTGTTTTACAGATGTAAGACAGAAGTCCATTAGACTTTTAAATGGCACATGGACACAAAGAAAACATACACAGTTAATGCGTAAATGCATTCTATGTACCGAAAAACAGGTTTGAGAATGTTTGATCTTTATCACTTAAATCATTCAAGTTAATTTCAAACAAAGCCTAATTGATAGAGGGACAGTGGTTTATTTTATGTCATAAAATATTTCATGTCCTCGTTACTTAGATGGCATGTATGATAGCTCTGCCTATTAAATTCCGTTCATCAGTTATGTTTAAAATGGAATTGGCACATATATGCTACGTTATTCTCCATTTGTATGAAAATCCAAAAACACCATCATAAATCATTATTATTCTATATACAGAGTACACAAGTGTCTCAATAATTGACAACAATATTGATAATATACAAAAACAGACATAATGCATTTGTCTGAAATAACCACAACATTGGATTAATACTTGTCAAATGTTAAATTCCCGTTCGACCTATTTCATAAAAACTTGTTGACAGTCGTGTCCTCCTCATGACACCGTGGTACCTAGGTGATATTGCGCGGTGTTGAGAATGCTCAACCCTTCTCGATTACGGTTCTTTTTGTTCCACACTCAGCAAACTCCAGGAAACACGGAAACGAGTAGCACCTTATCTCGCTTCTACTCATTTGCGCAACGCGTTCTCGCGAAACTTTTCATTTCAAATACACACTCTTTCGTTCAAATACACGCACTTTTGTTTAAATACACGAACGTGTTTTCATAAATGTATTGATATGTTTGCGGGTCCGTTACAGAGATTTATTTCGAAATTGATTTGCGTGCTTAATATGTTTTAATCAATAGATATGCAGGTTGTGAATAAATTCTATTCAGGTCTGAAGCGATTAAAGCAGAATTAAAGAATTTTAGAGTAGGAAATACATATATTTAACAGACTTGGTCTTGCTGGATTTTATCTTTACTAAAAACCTACATGGCGTATAGAACCAAATGGGCGCAAGTCATATTAGTTTAATTTATTAATATAAATAACTTATGTTATTATGTAACATATTAGTCAATAAGACACACCTTGTGAATGGGTTATAGCCATGACAAATATTTCCGCACGTATAGTAAGTTGCTACACGTATACCAGATTGTTCGTCGTCATGTGATTAAACAAAGTTGAAAACCGTTTAAACGCTTTTGATTGTCACATCGAAAAGACAACAAAATATTTTGAGTTAGAGGGTTGTTTTTTACAAATAATCTGGTAGTCAGATGTAATGTTTGTATTTTAATTTGCTTTTTATAGTAATTAAGCAAAGTTTGTGCTTTTTAACAAAAGTTTTAAAAAAATACAAAATTTGACCAGCTGTAGCCGAGTCGCTATTATACCTGTGGTCAGAACTATAAATCGACATACTTTCGCATGTGTTACTCACCTGAACAGTCTTCAGTCATTAGTTGCTACAGCTCATGGTTCAGACCGATTTTGAACCGTTGTACTGAACGCGAATGGTTGACTTTATATCTCGAAAGTGACTGATATATTTTAAGTAGTTCCTATCATTTTTCGCCAAATCAAATGCAGGTACATTACATTTTGACTTCCCGAAGAGTCCAGAATTTGAGCTCTTCGCGACAAAGAAGCAAATTCTTGGATTGCATATAAAATATTGTCATCTAAATGGTTAAAAAGGCATACAAACACATATACAAAGTTTATTTATCAATCACCTCGGCGCTTAGCAGTAGGTTCGGTTGCTACGCTATTTCGCTTTTATCTGATGCCAAAGATTACAAGAAATAGCTCTAATTTTTACGTTAAGCATTCTCATAATCTTGCTTTAAAAGCTTTAAGAGTATTAAAGACTATCGATAATGACTTAAAATAGAAAAAGTGTGATTCTCTTCGAGTTTTTTATTTAACTTATCGGGCATTTACTAACCTATTCTCACAGCAATGGTGAAATCAGATTCTCTCACCGGATGATGCATGCGGGTGCCAGCAGTCTCGGATGTCAACATATCGCCTCGGACCCGGGACTATTCGGCCTCCTTCGGGAAATCCGAACCTTCCGGGCCTAATTTCCGTCAACCGAACCGCTTGCAAAAAGTAACACCTAGGTGAAAAATACGCGTGACGAGGGGGCATTAACTTCATTTAAGTCATCATGTTGTATGCAAAATTATGTTCTGACGTGATAATTCTGCCACACGAACCTTATTTAGATTATGTTTACAACCAAGTCGTTTCACAACCTGACTCAGTTGGTCCGTACAAAAGTTGATTTATTTGACAATATTAAACGCATTCTAAGCTTTTATATCTCTTAATTTTTATCGAAAAACCTCGTCGCTCAAACGATAGTGGCGTTAAAAAAAATCTGCAATTAAATTGTGAGTAGAAAAGTGGGATGATGTATCAGTCCAGCATGTGAAGAAATTATGCAAATCTTCAAGTGACTTAGCAAAATAAAATCGCACGCGCGCGGTTTGTTATTTTTGTTTATAGCGACGAAGCGTTGAAATGTCTGACTGATTATATCGCTCATTACGCTCTTGTATTAGTATTTCTGAATTAAGGTGTAATGTGAAAAAAAATTTAGTAAAATTGCGAAATTGCTTTATATAAACAAAATCGAGTTTATTTTTTAACTTGGACGGATATAATCTTCCCCATACATGCAATGCGGACAAAGGCGGTTAGATAAATATTGGTTGGTAATTGAATACCCGAGCATGTTAAACTTCCAATTATGGTGTGACTTTTCACTACCTCACAGCCAATTATCGTCATATAATTACGTGTAATTACTTCCATCCAAAACATTCATTTCACCTGTCGAAGTCAATTTAATATTTTGAAAAGTTCATTTAATTGCTTTTAACTTCACCGACGTAGAAAATGACACGTGACACAGATTGGTTATTGCTGGAATAGATAGCCTAACAGTGTCTAGCTTATGTCAAAAGTACTTAGAGAAGTAGTTTTTGATGTGTTCTGGACTTCACTGTATAGCATTTCTTTAATGTTTTTTTTTCATTTCTTAAATATTGTCATGTGTTTGTTTATTGTACATCTAACCTTGCATACACCATTTTACATGATTCTCTTTCATATAAGCGATCAGCATAAACATAACAGGGTGTTGATTGTTTTGTTTGTTTTGTTGTTTGTCTTTTTTTTTTTCTTTTTTTTTTTTTTGCCATAAAGCAATTGAAATGAATGAGGTCATTATTATTCTTACTTCAATTTACACACAAACACTAAGGTATAAGCTTGTGTTCAGAATATTTAGGTACCTCGACAGGGATGGATCCAGAAATTTTTCTTTGTGTGGGGTATGAATCAAGATTCATTCAACTTTATCACAGTTAATACTAGATATAAAATCACAATAAGGACCCTTACTTAGACCTAAGCAGGCAACAGACAAAATACTTTTAAAAGATTAGTATTTTATCGTACATGTATGTGTTTTCACAACTCTACTCTTGTACCTGGTTGTGGTACGCATCCCCCATCTTTCCCCCCCCCCCCCCCCCCGTATCCATCCCTGTACCTCGCTATATAAGCCAAGTTTAGTTTTAGTTTCATTTTAAATTGTAAATAGCACACGGTTCGTCATTTTCAAGCCTAATAGCAGTTCGTATGTCTTAACAGAGTTTTTAATGTTCCTTTTACGGGGGTGCCCGTGGCGTAGTGGTAGATTCGCCGATTTCTAACTCCTCCGACCGGCCGCAATAGCTCAGGTGGTAGAGCGTCGGCTTGCGGATCGGGAGGTCGTGGGTTCGAACCCTGGCCGGGTCATACCAAAGACTTTAAAGTTGGTAGTAGTGGCTTCCCTCCTAACGCTCGGGGCTAAGGGGACAGCATTACGCCTGACTCGTCGGTGTCAGTATAATGGACCGGCCGGGTTCAGTCCCTGGGCACCTCATAAGTGCCCCTGTGCTATAATGATAGAAATGTCGCTGCGCAGTATCGGCCAAAAATGCCGGCTAATCCCATAACCATCCCTCTAACTCCTCCGATTGCTTTCCCTCTCACCGCGTGGGTTCGAGTCCCGTTCGGGGCGAAGGACTTAATGTGGCAAAGTCTTCCAGCTGACTTGCGGTGCGCTGGTGGTTTTACCCAGACATGTGTCTGGTGTCTTTCTCCACCAAAAAGTTGGGCTTGCTATAAAGATCATAAATGGTCGTTGCAATGTATTTTAAAAGACAAAACAAACAAAAAACAAAATGTTTGTTTTGTTTTTAAATTTGAACCACATCGCTGCTATACAGGTATAATCCAAGAGCGTATGGTAATATTAAAACAAGACTATAATGTATTACTATGTATACATGTACAGGATAAATGTATGGCATGTTTGGGATAATATCCCTGAAAGCAGCAACATCATACATATATAAGTAAATTGATTGTGATTATGACTTCACATGAGGCCCAGTTGTCTTCGGTTTCTTTCGTAAGTATAACTGAGAGTCCGTATGCCTTTTTAGTGCTTAGTTAAATGTTTGTTTTGGTTTAGATTTCAAAATTTCCCAGCGATAGAGTTATTGCTGAATGTTCTCGGTTAATATAAATCCGTGGATATCATCATCATCATCATCAACAACAACAACAACAACTAAACATTAGCTATTAAAAAGATGGATGTATTGTGAGTTTTGGATAAATTCAACTAAATCAGGAATGTCGTAAAAGTAAGTGGCTCGTCAACACGGCTTAATATGACACGTTAAAGTGTCGTCCGTTTCTTTCGTCTCCTCGTCGTCTGCTCTATTATGCTGTGTGGTGGGGGTAAATGACAAAATATTTGTAGTACATATGGATATCTGATACCCTTAATTGCGAATTATTTTGCTGAAAAGTAAATCAACGGAAATAACATCGGCTTTATTTTTTATCATTTTGGATTATAAGCTTTATTCCTTATTTGAGAGGAACTATCCCAATCTCCGCCAATAAAGTATGTCGCGAACACCAACTTGAAAAGGCGCTCGGAGGGTCCTTCATGTACATAACATTGAGGGTACTTCAGCGCTCTATTTACGCTACGCAGATTTGAAGAGTCATGTTTTGAAATTTCGAAGGCCTTATTTAGACCGCGAGTAAATTAAATGTCTTTTCCAATAAAACGCGACAAGATAGAGCCCCTAAATCAGTAGATAAATAGACGAGCTGAAATCCGCATTCAAATCTCTATTTAATTGGCTGATGTTTATGAATACCCGGTTCTTTGGCTGGTATCCCGGTAGATCATGTACTGGACGCAATGTTGATGGGACGAAAAGACCGAAAAGCGTCCCGGGATTGTCACCCTAATTGCCGGAACATATTGTAAATGATTGCAGGAAAAGACCGAGAATTGACCCGGGTTTGTCATCCTTATTGCCGTAATATATTGTAAATCAATTCAGAACGATTTACATGGCTTCATGTCTATCTTTATCCAGTATTTATTAACTGAAATATTATATTTCCTGATATATTGACTAATAAAGCCATGTTTGATATGAAGTACGATGCAATATATACTGGTGAAATAAACAATTCAAGAAAGATAATTCCAACAACCTGTTCCCGGGATATTTGGAACACGTTTCCGCATAATAAGTATAGGGTAGCGCCCACACGACTTCATTCTATGTCAAACTCTCTGCAGAAAGTTGGAAAATTTTACAAGAGAAAACAATATCTGGCTGATTATGTCACACATTTAGTCAATAATTTCAGGTCCATAATGCTTTATTGTTCTTTGTCACTCAAAAACAACATGGAGCCATTGTCACATGCTATTATAGATTTGTTATGACCAACATCATACAAATCGTTAAATAAATAAATGTGCTTTAAGATTTAGGTCAAGTCTCGTCAATATGATTATAATTATAATTATATTACAATACAATGTAGATAAATGTCATTTTTTTTCTTATTACATTTGTATGTGATAAAGTTAATATCTGGTTGACAATCCAAACATACACCTGATTTTATTGTTTTCTGTGTTTCTATGATTCACAGACACTTTTTAAAGTTAAACATTTTGTCTTACCTTAACACATGTGTCCACCCCCATAAATTTTCTCATAACCTAACATAATTTACACCAAGGGCTTATCTGGTATAAAAAACATTAACATTATCAGAAATCAGTGTTTATATTATGTGGTGGGGGTATTATATTTCCCGACCGCGATAATCCTCAACGGATATGGCCACGTGATAAGTAAATCTCACCGCATTTCTGATTTTGTCCCTGATTGAATGTCCTCAAAATTAAACAACCCAGGGACTGGATTTGGGGCTCGATGACAAGCGGGTGTAATTTTCTTCCAATTTTCTGTGGAAATTGATCAATTACCTTTTGACATCAATCATAGGTAATTGGCGGATTTAGATACCATAGACTCCGCAGTTTATCCGTCGCGGTCAAGACAAGATAACAGACCGCGCTGTATTGGGACTTACCGAAGTGCGACAAATTTTATAAAGAAACGGAGTACGGGAAAACAGATGATAAATTGAACATTTCGTAATGATCAGTTTTGGGGATATTTAACGGAAGTTAATACCCTTTGTTAATTCATTACCGTGATAATTTGTAATTCGACCAAGGACTGGTGTAATTAAGTTGTCTCGGTTTGGCAATATGGAGTGACAATATGACTTACAACAAACTATAGCTGCCTCATATGTTATTTTTATTTTAACACGACTAAATAGAAAATGTAAAAACAACTTGTTTTTTTATTTAATGATGAAAGTTTCATTGTCTTGCACATCTAAGAGACGGTAAATCAAACTCAAGCACTATTGAGACCGGATTGTTCAAAATAAATAAAACATAGGCTGTAATAAGAGAAAAAACATGTTGTAACACAATGCTTAATTTCAGATAGAAAATAAATTCTATAAAATATACAAATTTTTCATACTCATCAAGGCAAATTATAACGTTAATCAACTTCTAAGTATGTATGCTTTTGTCTCTTCTCATTTCATATTGTTTACATTCGTCGCTCATTCCACATTACTGTTAAAAAACATTAAAATATTGCAGAACATAAAATGCATTTAAGTTGCAAAACATATTTATGTCGCAAAACCCTATAATAATGCAAAACTTTATAATGTTGCAAAAAAACTGATAATATTGCAAAATCTAATAATGTTGTAAAAAACTGATAATAGTTTTAAAACCTAATAATGATGCCAGATCTAACAATGTTACAAAACAAATTGATGGCACATAGGAGCCAAAAGGATATACGCACGTTACTTTTGTATTAAATAGGTTCTTTTAACTTTTAATTTATTTTAACATAGAATATCGTGTGAAAAGCGGAGTCAACTCATTGTGCATGATATCAACCTACTATTAAATGAATCATTCTCGGCATGAAGTAATGCATTCATTGTATGCATACAATAATCATACAACTGCTACCCCCGAACAGCGTATATAATTGCCAATTATTACCGTTTATCAAAATTATCGTTCTAAAGAAAGCCGTAGTCTTTGTCACCAAATTGCTATCATCTGGGTGACAAATGCAATAGATACGTGCTGCTATTGAAAAAAAAAAGTATTAGATAAACATACATGCATTGCATATTTTGCCAAAGCGAAACTGCAAAGTTTTAATCATTTGCAATGATCAAGACTTGCAGTTAAAAGACATCCGTTCTAATAGATAAACACCTGAGTACAAATGTATATATCCTAACTGCGCATGCGTTGATATACAAAAAGTGTATGCGCAAACCACTGTTTATATGTTGACTCTTCAAAAAGGAGGCAAGAAAGTTGTAAAAAACTATATATAATATATAGATGAAATAATATAGGTGCTTACATCATTAAGGGGTTATATTGTTAAGCAGAATTTAACTACGGGTGAACTCAGCGTACGTGCATCGCATTTTCTTCTCGAAAGTCCATCTAGATGAACAAATCTTATCATCATTAATGCTATCTAATGCTTAGGTAAACATGGCTTAATGTTTTGCATCTATACCTGTTAATACCTGTTTTCAAGAGTTTTTACCACAATATTCCCTCTCGCCATTTAAGTGTATATGATCAATTTGACGATATATACAAAGCGAAATCTTTCAAATGGTAAAAACAATATTGACAAATTTTATATGCTCGTCTGTCAGAACTGTCCTCCCTTTGTTTTTGTTTTTGTGAGGTTGAGTATGCTATAAAACGTTAACCTTTAACAAATGTTTAACAAATGACTTAATTATACATATTTTTTTCCGTATTAATAATCTTGTAAATCTTTTGTTCTCCATCTTAAAGGATGAAAAATATAACCCGAATAAAGAAGAGCCTTATCTGGCGCCATCGACTGTCTTTACACACAAAGTTCACTCTAAGCCGTATCCAGTCTGTTTTCCCGGTCGTGTATCATTTCACTTAATTTAGACCCAGACAAAAATAACAGCCAACTTTTCTCTAACTTCGTCAAACAGAGAAATTAATTCAAATAATTGTGTTGTAACTTCCTCTTCATGTGTCTCCGCACAACAATGCCGACTTAGTGACTATTTGGTTAAATAAATAGAGCTTGTTACAGAAAGAAGGACCGTGCGTCCAAACCCGAGTGCCGCAATTGTAACTAACTATAGGGTTCGATGTGCGGAGCCTCAGGGACCCGGTCAACACTAATGCGGCAGAAGTTGACACTTAATTTACTAGTCGGAACCAAAAGATCGGAAATTTGAACCATCTATGGTCAAGACAGACAGGATTTGATTGAATTTAAAGTCAAACTGTATTAAGAGGTCGTGTCACTTGATATTTGTGTTGGACAATTTAGGTACAATGATATCAAAGAAAATATTGGAGAACTGTGGTTCAGATTGCTTTCTTTACCTATTATATTGTTATAATTACACCCATCTATAAAGATCTGTATGAACTTTTTTTATTTTTTTTTTTATTTTTTAAAAGTGACTTTTAATTGGGAGAATTATTTTATCGACAATATGACGATTACATATCGGGAAAAAGTGACAATTAAAACAAAAGCACACATTATGTCGTTACCAGTCTGTTTAGGTTCGGCACAGTTGGTACTTTGAATAAACACCCCAAATATTCCTGTACTCAGGTGTTTTACTTTCTATTTGCCTTTGATCGCTTTTGTGACAAAGATTTGTCCAATAAAGAAAACAAACATGAATCATACACTTAAACGAACAAATCATTCTTTGTTCCTCAAATACTACCTGGAGCCATTGTTAAGTGACCACAAAGCACAAATATTTTTGAGATGCTCTGTTCATAATTGATTCTAAATCTTGTCGCCCTGCGATAACATCTAGAATAAGATACGCACTCTAAGGGTAGAATATAGCGCCCGCAAGAAAAGTACTGTTTGTCATTGATGCCGCTCTAGCGGTGTTAGATTTCCCTTTCAAGGGCGATAACTCTCCAAACTGATTAAACCTCAGATAAGGGGGCCTATGCTGGACCCTAAGGGGACGGCACTGTTGGATGATTGGCACTTCTTTCACGGCGATAAATGATTTGTAAAACAGATTGAGATTCTTTGTACGATGTCTTGTTCTTTATCTTTAAAAGTGACAAAGTGAGTGAAAGTGTTTTAAATAGAAGGCGTGAAAGAATAAACATATTTAGTTAATACTCAGAGGTCGTAGTTGATAGTTATTTTGATTCTGGCAAGGATTTTTTTAGCAAGTTAGAGAAGTGTTTTAGTGACTTATTTACACAAGGAGGTTGATCTGGAATATTTGTTGTTTATTTAAAGGTATGCTATTTTATTTTTAATATAATCATTATTGACATCCATTTAATAAAGTACACGTTTAGCGCTTACAAAACACTGTCTTAAAAGAAGCATAAAGGAATATAGCATTTTGCTGGTGTTTGGTAAAGTGTGTATAGTTTCATCATTGAAAGATTGGTCAATTCAGATGTTAAATATTTACAATTTCTGCAGAAATAAGTAACAAATATCTTATCAAAGAATGGAAAGCACTTCGTATCTTGCCATTGCTGTGATATTTCGAGTTTGTCTTTTGTGTTGTTAAAACGTTCATGTTACAATCTATTATTTTGATAGGACGTTTAGTCTTTAACAAAGTTTTGCTGAAGTTTTAGAGTAATTTCGTTTAAAACAATGAGAAAATATATTAAGGCAGATGGGTATTGTAACATTCTTTAACATTTGAAAAGGCACAGGACAAAGGAATTCACATGACAGTGTAAAAAATACATTAAAAACTGTTACGAAATAGTGTATGAAAATAGAGGAAACCCAGCAGTTACTATCTTGGACCGGTTGCTCGGCAAAAGGACAGACAGAGTGCTTAAACCAGTTTTACAAAGCTTTAACCTCGCACGTGGGGTTTCTCATCAAGCAGTGAAAAAGAAAGCAGATCTTTTAAAACAAAACTGTCCAACTGCTGGGGTATTTTAGAAAACAGTTATTAAGCCAATAAAAATAATGTTATGACTTACTTAAAAATGTCCACGTTGTATTTGCATGAGTCTATAAGAATTATTTCTATTAGAACTAGATAAGTACTATATCTATTAGAACTAGACAAGTATTATTTATATTAGAACTCAATAAGTATTATTTCTAATAGAACTAGATAAGTATTATTTCTATTAGAACTAGATTAGTGTTATATCTATTCGAACTAGAAAAGTATTTTTTCTATTATAACCAGATAAGTACTATTTCTATTAGAATATCAACCACTGTTTTGTAAGTCGGTGGCAACATTCAAGATTCATTTTTCTTAAGATATGGAACTATTTTTCACGACTTCTGTCATCTTTAGATTGAACGGTAATTTCCATCCACAGCTAGAAGACTTTTATCTTTGTTAAGCACACAACAAGAACTCGGCATAGTTTGCCCGGTTTGGAACCCTAATCGTTGATCAGGTCAATATGTTTTGTGCTTCTTATCATGCTTTCCCTATCTTTATTGGTATTTTATATCGTCCGGAGGGAGCGGACCTTGATTAGTTTTTCTTCTGTAACTGTCTAAACCTGACGAGAATAACCAGGCAGGTGTTAGTGTTTGACCAACACTACTATCTGCTTGGAGTAATGGCAGACATTGGTGAAATGAAAATTGTCTCTCTTGTTGGATAATATCCGTGGTATTCCAAATAGTAAGTCCTTTAAGGTGAAACCCTTGGTTTTTATTTTATTTTCTTTTGGAGATGTTGTCATTACAGACAGTGACAATTCTCACTTTTGCATAAATATGAGCTCTGAATCCATTTAAATACTTAGAGAGAAGTTATCTAAACAAGAAAATTGACAAGCTTGTAAATGAGATTTAACCTTAGTATGAAATTGCTAGTATAAACTTCAACATACATCCCCAAAGCGTACACGCATAGAAACCAAGCAATCCAAATACAAGTATAATGACCACATTGCATTTAGGGAGTAACAAGGGAAGTCTATCCACTTATTCCTCTTAATGTGGATTCGAACGAATCCTATGAAAATGTTCATGTTTGATGATTGGGCGTATTTGCAAGTTTATTTTTTTTTTTGCATTGCTTCTTACAATTATAGGTCAATATTTCAAAGCTATTAATTGGTATATAAAGCTATGTATTGTATATATAAACAGACATGCAGAAACTGTTCTTGGAGAAATGTACAGCGTGTTTCATTTTTATAATAGTTCAATGTATAAAATTACATATAAATATGTCAATATGCCCATATGATAATTGAGTGTACTTAATTTAGTCCTTCCTTTCTTTTGACTTTGACTGAGTATCAGTCCATTTTTAAATAACATGTCAAAATTGTCAGCAATGGCAACAACAATTATTGGCAAATTCTTCATACATGTCCGAGAGCATGCAAGTACATTGCATGTCAGAGGTGTTCAAGTTTTATTATATTGCCGCCTCTTTACATATTACTAACACGTGCTAGTACTCTATTCCCTACCATGGTCCTAGAAACCATGGCAACACATCTGTTGTTTTCTGCCTGTTTCGATATAAACCAAACCACAATAATTTGGTAAAAATTTAACATAAAGATGCCGGACCTTATTTCTTAATGGCCATTAATTTAGTCCTTTTTAATGGCAAATTTCCCACACATTTTACCATCGCATCGATGCGGCTCTAAAACACCTTTGTAATTTTGTCAAAGGCGAAAAGGTACAAGTGGAACACAACACCTTGTTTTATTTCCCTACTGTAATACTAGATCGGTTATATATAACCCATTAATCCCACCAACTTCCTATATCATCTTATATGTCATCGTACTTAATAATTAGTGTGTAATATATTACTCATCTTTTTACATTTAACAAATATTGTCAACATGCTTCTGGTGCAAAATAACGATTTTAAATTGTAGTTTTTTTTTAAGTTTTTAAATAACAATATTGTCAACATGCTCTTGGTGCAAAATGGTGATTTTGAAGTTCAAGTTATTAAATAATAATATTGTCAACATGCTCTTGGTGCAAAATGGTGATTTTGAAGTTCAAGTTATTAAATAATAATTGTCTACATGCTCTTGGTGCAAAATGGTGATTTTGAAGTTCAAGATATTAAATAATAATAATTGTCTACATGCTCTTGGTGCAAAATGGTGATTTTGAAGTTCAAGATATTAAATAATAATTATCTACATGCTCTTGGTGCAAAATGGTGATTTTGAATTACTGTTTAAGTTATTAAACGAATAACTGTCACCAAATGAATTATGTTTAATAAATATTTTCCAAATATGAAAACTTCATTGTTTTAATTTGATATTGTGAAGAAGTTTTCACAATACCAGAATGTGTTATTGATGTTTTTTTCTTATAAGTATACGTACGGCATCAAAATCTGTTATCAACAAAACTATATACATGTATATTACTAATAGAATATTAATCTGTGTTGCTTTTAACAAATGGTTATTTCACTTTAATGGTTCTTTCAATTGCTTAATTAATTCGTTTATTAACTATCTTTACAATCTGATCTTTTAAATATGATACGTAAGAATTAAGAAACATTAAAACTCACAACACGACAAATTGGTTCATACGCATGTACAACACAATCGCTTTATTAAACTTCTCTTCTACTTCATATCTAACATTCTATGAAATATTATTTACATTCAACCCAAAAAAAATTAGCATTTCATATTTGTGTTACCCAGTTAGTGTAACAACATTCAAATATGTCACTGCCTTGAACTTAATTTAATGAATCAATGATCAAAGTTTTGTAGCTCAAATTAATTAAAGGAAGATATTATCGGTGGATTGTTTGAAATATATGTACGGTGTTGTATACACACTTCCTTTGCTATATACCTTGTGATGTACTGAAAAAAATATTTTTGGAAAAATACACAATATGGCTATAAACGGAGCGAAATCATTTACAACCGTTGTTGTCTAATTTGCCTAGCTGGTTACTGTGATTCTGGACGGCACTATCCAGGGTTGCTTTCAAATTATTTACTGAGAAGCTGTTTTGTATTTAAGGTTTGACTGGAACCAAACATAAAACAGACAGAACGATGCACAGCAATTGATATTTCACAAAGTGGATATATATTATCTTATTGTCGTAATTACTTTGAAATGTTACTCTGCTCTACTTTCAGAGACTGTCCTTAAGCTATAAAACAAAGCAGCCAATTTCTTTTTTTAAATTTGCCCCTCCAGTCTCCACGAGGAGAAAGTTTTTAAAGAAAATTTTGTCTGTTGACTACTTAGGTCGAGGTTAGGGTTGCTCTTACTATATATATATATATATATATATATATATATGTTGATAAATATTTTACAATAACATTAACGTTCAAACCGTCGTCATCTGCAAGCACGCTGTAACACATGGGTTCTTCATTGTCTCTGAAAATCTTAACATGTAACTGGAAGGACGATCCTCGACCCACTCTAGTGTGCCCCAGTACCTAATGTCACTAATAATGGCCGACATAAAACCCGAGACTTGGTCATAAGAAAGGTGTTAAAACACCCAAGCAATCCGGCCGAAACGGTGTAACTTTCAGCAAGTCTTAAAGTCCGACTTATGACGGCTTCGATTTTTACTACTTCTTATTTGCATAATCCGTTTTTATTGGGTATAAAATTAACAGAATCTGTACGAAAAGATTAATCTGTTGTTAGAATAGGTTCAGTTTTTATTTCATCCCGTGCACTGGAAGGAAGGGCTATAAAATGAGCAATATTTAGAACGATTCCGCTCTGTAATGAAAGGAAGGGTTTTACGACTGTAACCGCTTATAATATGTTGGAGGTGTTATTGCACTATTAGATATAAAATTTCTCATTTCAAATGTAAGAAAGTTATCTGGTTTGGTATCATGACGACATTTAATCATATATAAGGATAGAAATTTTAAGACAAGTTTTACCATTTGAACTTCAG
>CM017558.1:29489890-29664890 GCA_007844125.1 Sinonovacula constricta | reverse complement strand
AATGTGTCACTAAATCAAACGCCACAGCTAAATAATCTTGAAACCTTCTGTCATAAAATTTTAGGCTAAATAATTACAATGAACCCTTTTACTTTGCGCCTTACTCATTATTAACAAAGTTTAAGGGCTTTTAAATACATTGTTTATATAGTGTGGTATTGCTTCCTCAGATTTTCGGTGTTATAATGTGGTATTTTGTTGGTTTTCTTGATTTTTTTTTTTAATTTTACGCCCCACCTATAATATTTCAGTTATCAGGTGACAGTTAAAAGATATAAAATAGCATAAAACGGCTGCGCGATAGCAATTTGATAATGCAATTATTTTGCATAGTCTTAACAGGTCATTAACAAAGAAAGACAATATTGTGTGCAGGCTTTTATTCTGAAACCGGATACAAAGAGAAGGCATAAAACTGACACATTCGGATTTTTTTAATGACGTTTGTAGCTATTTATACCTACATCAGTGTCAAATATGATAAAATAATGTTAATTATGCTGCAGACGTGCAAATGTGAGTTTAAGTGTTTTGATGGTATATTTTAAGTTGGTGTCAGTTTACAATGCCTTTTTTGAAACTAAGTTGGTTAAGGCAAAATAAAACGATATTTACCCGCTAAATTGTAAAATATATACATGCCAGAGCCTATTAAGAAGTAAGATATAAACGCAGGATTACACAAGTTTAGTTGAAACAAAGTGTATGAGAGTATTGTCAGAGTATAATTATGGGAGTATTAATATTATAGCATAATTATGAGACTGTGACTATTATAGCATTATTATGAGAGTATTAATATCGAGTATAATTATGAGAGCATTAATATTAGAGTATAGTTATGAGAGTATTAATATCATAGCATAATTATGAGAATATTAATATCCGAGTATAATTATGAGAGCATTAATATCAGAGTATAGTTATGAGAGTATTAATATCATAGCATAATTATGAGAGTATTAATATCAGAGTACAATAATGACAGTATGACTATCAGGTCATAGTTATGAGAGTATGGATTTTAGAGTATAATTATGGGAGCATGATATTTTAGAATGATAGTATGAGAATGTAATTTTGAAATTAACCGCGTATTTGCAATTACTGCTACACACTTAAAGTTGATTTTATGTAGAGCTAGCACGAAGCCTTATCCTCAATTAATGAGGACAAAGTGTAAATGTTTGCAATTAAACGCACTTTAAAGTACGCATCCTTTCTCTACAGTCGTTTAATCACAGATCCATGGTTATTTTTTAGCTATAACTCATTAATGTTTTTTAAGATTTTATGGATGAATGCATAATGCGTTTATCTTAAGTTGTAACATTTAATTGCTAGACTCGTATTGCTTCTTCGATACTTCACGACAATAACACAAATGGTGGGAATTAAGTAAATGGTTTCATGCCCATTGCAGCCATTTCTTCCTATATGTAGACGATGCACATTTGTCACAAGCTATCAAGAATTTATAACCGGATGTAGATCTAGTTAACATGCAATCATCAAAACATGATAAAACGCTTGTATAAACAGTTTCATAAATTCGCCCATTTTTATATATGATAAATGTTGAATTAATTGGACCTGTTCTCTGAAGCAGACGAACGTATGGTAAAGTAGTACATGTAGGTGTCAGAACACCTTTTTATACCGAAACTCATCTTACAGCAAAATGACTTAGATAATTAAAATTAGTTAACATCTAAATAAGAAATAGGCTTATGTATTTCCGCTTGTTTCGTCGCCGTCGTCGTCGTCGCTGTTGTTGTTGTTGCTGTTGTTTTCTGAAGAAAGCAGTGACAATTAATCGACGTTTGGACCATATGGGGTTACAATTTATATTTTATATACAGAAATGCATACATAGACTTTAGCTATTTCAACTTAATTTGCTCTCGACACCTGAAACTAGGTGTCGGAAATATCATTTTTGCAGTTCCATTTCTATTAGACTAAAAGCATTGTAGAGTATGCTTGTACCCCTTGAGGACAATCTCTCATTGACATAAGGTTCCCCAGAAGGGACTTAAGTCCGAGCTTAATCCTTAAAGTCCACCTTTCCATACTGTCACCAGGTGACGACTGCCTCTAATCGGATCACTCGACTTTGATCGTGGGACCCCATCGGGTGATCAAAGTACTGAAGGGTAATTAACACATCGAGAAATTTCACGCACAATGCATATTAAGCTATACGCCTATTGACTTAAATATAAAGTTTGGTTTTAATATTAAGAGGGATTGTCGTCTTTTATGATTTTTGTGTGATCGATGAAAAGTCATCTAAAAGCGCTTTGGAAGATTAGCTTATGATTTGACTCCTGTCTTTTTTAGATATGAAGTGTCTTGCCATGAATGAAAGAGAAACAAATATCTCAATACAAAATAAAACTTGTGGTAACGAGAGAGAAAATAAACAAGATACTTTATGCGAAAAAAAGTAATGAAGTGAATCGGTAATCAAACAATTAGACACACTAATTGCTATCGAATATGTTGTACACTTTTTCCATTATGATTAGTCTTCTTCCGTTTAATTAATTAATTATTTATTCAATTAAAATTATATCTCTTCACGTGCTTCGCAGACAGAATAAATTAAATTTGTCTAGGACCATTATCTGTGTGGAAAAAATAATTGAATCGAATTTATCTTTCTAAATTTTCTTCCTTAACGACAATAATTATCAATGTGGGAGATAATTAATTAATTAACCTCACCTAGTTCTAATTAATATCCATTTTATTCTTTATCCATTATCCATTGGTACCCATTTAATACATTGTACAAGTTTTTGTGTTCTACCATTAAGTGTTTGATCTATATACACTGTTAGGGCAATAAATGGTTAATTTAAATGAATTATAAAACCATCAAAGGCTATTGTTTCATTTCTAACTGTTTAAAATGTTGTCTTATTTACAATACTACATAACAAATGCTTGTGTTCATATATTTAACTATTTAGTGATTAATTTTATAAACAATAATACGCTTTATGCCAGGAAATTGTTAATTTATATGAAGTATAAGCCACCCAAACCCTGTCCTTTCCTATTTACTGTTTTAAAAGGTTTTCTCATTTACAATCTTTTCAACAAATGTTTGTGTTATATAACTATGAGGAAAACTGCATCAGAAATAAAACTTGTCACAATTGTGAAGAACATATGGAATGTCGCTTGTAACATAAATCAAATTTTATTTACAGAATTGCACGCACGCGCTGTTGAAAACAATACTGATCCGATCCTTCACACTTCTTATCAAGGCGGATCTCTTTTCAAGATCTTATCGGGCGCGTGGTCGAGGGCAAATTAGACAAACTTGTAAATACTTAAAACGTTTAATTGTTTCCGAGCTTGCGCTTTGAAATCACGAGAGATTGTCCCCTCGGGCCATTTCTGATCCCGATTCTTAAATCTTCACTGAGAAACCGACTCGGCCATATAAATTTAAACAACTTCCGGATGGGTCTAGATCATTTCCCGAATGTATCCACTCGTGCACTTAGATGGCGGTTCCCGATATTGGGCTTAATGTAACAAGTTTCTTATCATAATATTTACAATGTCTGGGCTGATGGTATATATCCAGTCTCTTGGCGTGTGTACATCAGTTGTAAACTAACAGCTTTACAAACAACATCTGGTTATATTCCGAAGGTTTACGTTTTAAGAAGTGTGGATACAGTGTGTGGTGTGTGAATTGTGAATTGTACAAGATCTTGCGAACATACAACAGTGACTTTTCGGAGTAAATATATCTTACATTCGACAGTGGAAATAGCAGAAAAGAGAAAGGTATACACTACTTTAGAAGCATGAATATTGTAAACAGTCAAGTGTTTATTGCTTTAAAAGATAAACATGTTTTTCATTTTCTTCAGTAGTGCATTTAGGTAGCCAAATTTATTAGTTTGTATGAGAATGTGAACCACCTTTTACTTGTTTGTTATTCTACATTAAATCTAACATGGCCATAAAATTTGGCATAGTAACTTTGTCGCATATGTATGGCATTCGTTTTATAACTATAACTATCGACTTAGCATAATAAAAAACTAATAATATTGATGTCATTTAAAATTCACGTAACACATAAAGGACTGATTACTCGAAGTCAATATTCGAAAATGAAAACTTCTTAAAGTTTGTTTTATTGTTACTCTTCTGATAATAATCTATCCACAAAAACAACAACAAGCCGCATATAAAGCAATATCGTGGCTCGCCGCTAACTTAATGTATCGTAACCGCCATTTATTACCTTATACCACGCTTGGGGAACCAAGTTATGACGATGTATTATTTATTGTCAAATAATAACAGGTTAAAAGGGGACCAGACAATACGTGTAATAAACAAGTATTCTTGATCAATGTATCATCTTGGTAACTAAAGCAGACATTCAAATTTTGAAACAGAAAATGGGAGAGCTGGGTTTTACAAAAAAATGGAAATATTAAAAAATGCTGACTGATGTGCCTTTTTTGCAATATTTTTTAAAGGAAATCGCTGTCATTTGTAAGGGAATCATGTCAAATGGCATAAACGTTTTTTCCTCAAATTAAACCCGTTTTTGTTATATTAATTTTCATTTTAATTGCTGTTAAAACGCTAAAAACATGCTGTTTGAACCATTGTTCATATAATGCCTGCAAAATCATATGTCACTTCTCACTTCTGTGTGTATGTTTTTGGGTGACGTTAATTTCGTCTATACAAATGCGAGATAACAGATGTGTTATCTCTTCTTTGTGCTTTAATAGCCTCCCAGTTAACGAACGTGACAGTAAAGAATAAGATGTAATCCTCTTATGGCGCTAATACAACACGTGGGTAAGGCTAGGGAAGCCCTCTCGCAAGGGAGCAGAAATCCTTTGTCATTATTTTGAGGATGTGCACTGTCTGAGTCTTACTCGACTTAATCGAGCGGAATAAACAAAGTTCTTGCTACCAAATACAACACATGAAGATACACGTACTTGTAGTGATTTATATGAAAACTGAAACAATTCCTCTTTTTAAAGCTTGTATTTCTTTATCATTTATAATGCTGAAGACATTGTGCCTAAACTTGCTTTTCTTCTATAAACAAAGAGTCTTTGTATTCTTATAAATTATTATTTATAAATTATTATTTTATAAACTGCAACATCAACATATTTACGAAACGGAGAGTCAAAATTTAAATTGATAATTATATTTTTGTGATGGCAAAAGTGTGCCTTTTATCAAATTAGCTTAAATGCTCGCAAACATCACATAAATATTGCAAGACGTTTCGCAAATTAGTGGTTTAAAGGGCGGGTAGGGGTCGTTTTTCTTTCTTCTTTTTTTATGTGTTTCCTTTCTGGATCGACAATATTCAATGTTAGTTAATTAGTGTTGGAATAAAATGTAAACATCGACACTTTCATGAGAATATTGTTCCATTCGTTACGTCAATTCACAGACCCCTGACACGACGTATAAAAATGTCAGGAAAAGTTTATTTTTCTTCCCACGATGACGAAAACCCGGTCAGTTTCGGTGAAATTGATGATCAGCCACAAATAATTGATTTGTTTTCAAACAGGTATATGTTGACACGCGATAAGCCATTGCCTAATATAGGAAAGCAACAGCCCAATATAAGATAGCAACAATGTATCAGACCCAAACGCCATTCATTCCCTGCTTAGCTGGGCGAGATTGGGTTTTGCAGAATGTGCGAAAACAAACAAACAGAGTAAATAGTCTAAACAAATGCATTCTTTTCAACCCGGAAAAGTTTCGATAGTGTTTCGATCCTGCAAAGTACTTGTATCAATATTACCAAGATAACAAAACTACGTACGGTACTAAACACATAATCGCGTATCCCAAGATGCAAATTAGACGTTAACCAATCAGAAAAAGTGTTACAAAAAGGTGTGAGATTTCAGCACGCCCGTAAATATTAGGTGCGTTAGTGTGTGTTTATAATAGACCAAGGTGTACATGTGACCCCTGCCTCTGATGAGGATGATAGACAAATGGTGTCAGTTCTTGGACTTTTATAACTAGAGAGATACGACTGTAGCGTGTGAAAGTTGCAAGTGTCAATTTACAGCAGTTGGCCCGTTCGCGTCATGTATGTACTTCTTGTGGTGTTTTTTCACCATTTCAAGTTTTCACTCATTTGTCTTTCACACTTTGCGTACTGACATGATAGTTCATTGGATTGTTTGTAGGATGTTACTTTTTAGCAAATGGCTTCGGAGTTAGGTGGCGTGTTTTAACTTTCATTCTTATTATTGGTGTTTATCGGTTCACTAGAACTGCAGAGAGAACGCGTGGTATCTACTATTGTAATGCGTTCATTATACTGTATTGGCTTCAATGCGTATAAAGTAAATACACCGTTTTTTAGACATGTTATTGATTGCATCTCTTGTTTTAGATACACTTCTATAAATCTATAAAATATTTAAAGTTTTAATAAGCTTTTATACATTTGTATTTATTTCTTAATATTTATGTAGAGGTGTTATATATTTTCAGGTGAAGACGGCTATGCAAGGAGACTAAGCTCGTCATAGTGGCTTTTCTGAAAGAGAAATGGAGGGACACGTTATGGCGAAGCTCTTATTTCTGATATACGTCCTTGCCACGACGTCAGCTGAAGATAGCGTCACGTTCTTTGTCGCAGAGAACACAGAGCCCGGATTTACCATCGGTAACATAGCAACCGATTCCAACATATTAAAGAACATTTCGGAAGAAGAACGTGGTAACGTCAGATTCGGCTTTTTGTTGGCAACGCAATCCTCTGTGTACGTTGTGTTGAATGACGTTACCGGAGAAATGAATACGTCCAACGTAATGATCGATCGAGAGAAGATCTGTGCGTTCTCTGGAGAGTGTGTTGTGAAGTTTGACGTCTCTGCGCGCTCTGGTTCCTTCTTTGCGATTGTTACCGTGAAAATCGTTGTGCTGGATGTCAATGATAACGCACCGGCCTTTCCAAATGCGTCGGTGACACTTAATATTTCGGAATTAGAAACGGTTGGTACGGAGTTTCGCCTTGACAATGCATATGACGTGGATATGTGGGGCAACAATTCTATCCAGAGCTACACCATTCAGCAAGATGAGGAAGTTTTTGAGCTCCCGAAATCCAACATCAGTGACGTTAATTTCATTCTTACGCTAAGACTGAAATCACCTCTGGACAGGGAACGTAAAGATAAATTTGTTGTTCGGATAATCGCACGCGACGGCGGAGTTCCAATTCGTGAAGGGGTACTTGTCGTTAACGTGAACGTCATTGACGAGAACGACAACTCACCGACGTTTGCATTGCCTGCGTACAACGTCACGATTGATGAAAACATCACCCCGTATACCGTTATATTAACTTTGTCTGCAAGCGATAATGACATCGGACGTAACGGCGAGGTAACGTACAGGCTGAGAGAGCGTCAACTGAACATTGAAATAATCAAACGTTTGTTCGCAGTCAACAGAAATACGGGAGACATTGCAGTAATCCAAGCGCTTACCCACGAGTCTCTCGAACTCTATGAGTTTGACGTAGAGGCAGTAGATAACGGAGACCAGCCCAGATTTGCACGGACTAAAGTCACTGTTACGGTAAATGACGTTCAAAATAATGCACCCGTCATTACAGTAAATCTTCTGTCCCCTGCAAACATTGGCTTCGTTGAAGTGTCAGAAAACGAAACGATTGGTTTCTTCGTAGTTTTTGTTAATGTCGAAGACAGTGACAAGGGAGCAAATGGCGAGTTCTCTTGCATCATTTCGAACTCTCTATTCAAGCTTGAAACGTACTCTGGTCGTGGATTTAAAGTGGTTGTGAATGGGAAGCTGGATCGGGAATCACGTGATACACACAACGTAACGATCACGTGCAGTGATAACGGCACGCCCAAAATGACGTCATCGGAGAGCTTTCTCGTTCGAATCAGGGACGTCAATGACAATGATCCGTACTTCATTAAGGACACTTTCACAACTGAGTTACAAGAAAACAACCCCATTATGGCGGTGGTTACCCAGGTGTTTGCCAAGGATTTGGACAGTGGGAAGAACGCTATGATTGAGTATCGACTGCATGATGAAGGCCGCGGGAAGTTTGTCATTGATCCAGAATCCGGGATCATATATGCCAACCAAAGTTTTGACCGAGAGACGGACTCTCCAATAATTGTGTTTCGCGTTCTCGCCATTGATCACGGGGATACTAGACGCACAGGATCTGCCACTGTCTCCGTGACGTTGACGGACGTCAATGACGTCACTCCTTCAATCATTCCTGCAAGACCAGAATTCCGCATTATGGAAAACCTTCCTTCAGACACGTCTGTTGGCTTTCTCTATGCAATGGATAAAGACAGTGGTGACAACGGATTGTTTACTTTCTCATTTCGTTCGATGTCGACTAAGTCTCCTTTTATATTGTTACCAAGTGGTGAGATCCGATCGACAGAAGTATTAGACCGCGAAAAGCAAAGCCGTTACGAGCTCCCTGTCACCGTTGTCGACAAAGGTGAACCGCCATTGAGTAGCACTCATTACGTTACTATCTTCATTGCCGACGACAATGACAACGTTCCCAAAGTAACATTCCCAAATGACATCAATGACACCGTCAGATTTCTTTATCCAACTGATAAATATAACGTCGTCACGACGATCGCCGCCTACGACATAGATGAAGGTGAAAATAGTTCTCTTAGTTATTATATAGTCGATGGCAACCAGCTTGGAATCTTTGAAATAGACCCAGAACTTGGCGAGTTATCAGTAAAGAGATTCATCGACATCCTGCAAGACGTCACCGTGACCTTGACTATTGGGGTCAAGGACAAGGGTAATTCCCCACTCGCTACTAACGTGACTCTGCACGTTCAACTCATTTACGCCAACGCCTCCGTCGCACCCGGAAACGAGGATGGCGGGGACAACAAATACATCATTATCTCCGTCGTTGTCATAGTAACCACAGTAGCAATTGCAGTCGCCATAGTTGGGATAATCGTTTTTCTGAGAACTTTAGACCGTAATAAGAAACCTCGACAAGAGGAAGGGACAATGTATTCTGACTCGGGCATTTCTTCCCAGACGGACTCCCAACCGGAAGTTGATCTTATGTCATTAGATGACGGAAAGCTGAAAAAGAAGAAGGAAGTGAGCTTTTCTCTTGACTTCTCAATGACTGGTCTGGATGGGGGCAGAAACGTCGAGTCTTCGACAGATGGGTCCATGTATAAACAAGCTGTAAGTAGGTTTATCTTCCTCTCCCGCTATGGTTCATATTCTCCCTTGCACGATACTCTTGTGTAAGGGTGCACCCTTGGCATTTCTCAAGCATTTGGATGAGCGGATTTGTTATAATTAGGCCCCTGGTTGTTCGAGTCCCGGTCTTTAAAATTTAGAGGTCTTCCAGCTAAACTGCGGAGCACAGGGGGTTCTACCCAGATCTTTGTCTCGGGCCATCCTCCACAAATTATAGCTGGTCGTCTCCACTATGACCATTTATATGTGGGGTATGTAATTATAAATGATAAATATGCAAAAAATGAAAGTAATTTACAGTTAATTGTATGCGGTAAATGTATGCGAGTTAAACTAGCATCAGGTTAAATAATATCTAACAGTATTACCGCCTCTAAAACGTAACCACTATTGTTTCTTTAATCTCCATTTATCAAAAGAAGTTTCAACGAAGAAATCAAAGAAAAACTTCATGGTTTATTTAGTGGTTCAAAAGTGATTGAAGATGACACTGTTTGTGGTCACACATCTTGTGATTTTATCTGTCACCTTCTGCCTGGTGATCAAAAGGGATTTTACCGCGTACATTACTTAACGCTCGGCAACAAATTAGCGGCATTGTTTGATGTCAGCGGCTAATTGGGATCAAATGAGTTGTTAATTAACACCGCCCTCAATGTGCCTATAATGAGATGCAAAAAAGCTAACCTTTTTTCCTCTAAACATCTAAGACGAAATAATCCTCCCTTGCCCATTTATCGCGGTTTCAAGTTTTAAGTTATGCACCAAGCATTGATAATAATTTAATAATACTTTTAAACGTTTCTACCAATTACTACAGAATGGAATTAACAAACGTGAGCTCCATTCTTTTTAATAAATGCACCATAGCCGCAAACTATTAAAAAGCGGAGAGGGGTGGGGTGGGGGTGGGTGGGGGTGGTGGTAATCTTTGTTTAAAGTTATTCGTAACTCATAAATAAAATTCAAACTCTTGAGAGCGGTGCCTCTTATGGAATGCATTTTTATGGGGACGATAGTGTAGCAGTCAATAACACGATGTCGAAAATGTTCCGTGAGACACTTTTCAGAGAAAAGAACAACGTTTTTTAACACGGTAGCTTGCAATAATAAAGTGTATCTTGCAATTATAAAAAGTAGCATAAAAAAGTAGCCGTTTGGCGAAGTTTTGTTTAACAAAAGTAACCGAGTATACCGATGTTAGAAATGCAGCTTGTAAAAAATAGATGTAGCAAAGAACAAGGAAAACAAACAAAGTAGCAAAATTACTCCACTTCCCATCAGAGTTATGGTTCGTTACTGTCAAATGTTTATGTAATTAATCAACAGAGTAAGATAGCGTTTAGTTCCCAGGATAGTCGCCTTCTTGCTTAAAGCGCGTGCTCTCTACGGCGCCTTGGATGTCTCACATTCTGGCTCTTTCTTATTTTCCTTTGTATGAATGCAGCATAGTCATTTAATGCTTAAAAACAAGCTTCTTTTAAATTATGCACAAATCATACGTAAGCGTTAAAGTGAAAATGGTGACTAACTTACTATCGAATAAATATGGTGATTTGCCCCCTTTTAAGAATATCTTATAGCCATAACTTGTCTATGTGCGGCGCGACGGGCGGTATTAAGTCTATCATCGCCACTTTGTTCATGCCACTCTTGCATCAATCAAATGTTTATGTATATTTTGATCGGGCTACCGTGTAATAAATATGAATGTCACATAACCAGGATAAATGTCTTGAGAAGACGGATGTGTTTCTTTTCGCAGAAATTGAATGTAAAAGATTGAAGTAATGCAAAAATATTTTTTTATCTCTTGACAGTCACAAGTGTTTAAAATACCCAACTAGCCGTTATATTTTGATAATTAAAGGTTGACGTTTCAAAATGCTTCGGTCTATGATATATTTATTAAGGAATCTGCAACCAAAACGACCACATTAAACGTTAAAACCTAAATTTATACTTATACAAAGTCATAGTACCTTTTAGCTTTTACGTTTCACGGCCATCTTGACATGATTTGAATTAATAATATATAAAAATTATATCACTACTAAATTAAAACCACTTTTGAATAATATCCAAACCTACAAACAAAATAAGGTAACAGTTCTCATTGTATTGAATAATATCAACAAAATCGAAAAACGACTGTAGAAAAAATAAGAAACCGATTATACTATAAAGCTTAGATTCTAGCCTTTTTAGATTTGGCATTGTGAAATTCGTTAAGCACTATCAAGTCGGCGAAGAAAAAAAGAACGACATTTTAAACAGATGAAAAACTACAAGTACAGCTTGATCTTGAGCTAGTATTGGGAATATGAATTTTCTATAAGCAACAGCAAAAAAGTTTTAAAAAATGCAAACAGCTTTAAGATTATACAAATACATGTATATCAAAGTCTTAAGTATTGACAGCGTGGGTTGCATGGGACTGTATCAACATATTCCAGAAAAAATGTTTTTTTTAAGTCAGGATAACAACAACAAAATTACAAGAACATTTAGATATCAGAAACCGTAAACCAGGTCATTAGACAACGTGGGACATGGGTGTAGTTATTGATTCTGAATATGTCACGAAACATAGAACCCTGCAAGCTGCGCTCGTACAATCAAAGCACTGAATCTGCTGCCGCTTACCCTTATTCTGCTAGAAATGTTAATAATTCGTACTAGCTCTAAGATAGTTGCTTATTAACTCGATTTTTGTGTCACAAGACTTAATGATAGAGTCTCAGTAGGAAAAATATAGATCTCGATCAGACAGTTCCCGCTGGGAGATGATCTGGATCTATAATATTTACCTAAATCCCGGTCAGTTTGTGTTTAGCAGACTGCCAGTTAAACGGAAGCCTTTAGAAGCACAAACAATAGTCGTACATCGACTTTCTGTCAACAGTTAGTCAATGATATGTTTTTGAAATTCAAAACCAAGCGCACATTAAACCTGGATATTTAATGGGCTTCTATCAATTCAAACCATTTGTTGTGCAAGCTCTTTGATAGGTTTTGGTAATGATTGTCCACAATTCTATTGAGAACTATTTTCAAACGTATAATCTACCGCTATTGAAGTCAATTTCTCTAACTTAGAGTTGTACAAAAGTTAAATTGAGTCATTCTGTGTGTTTTTTATGATTTTTTCAGTTTATTAGATTGTATATCTGGCAAATTTACTAAACAAATTACTCAACTAAATGTTTTCGTACTCAGCGAATGCTCTCAACTCATTACTCAATTAAGTAATCTTAAATGACATTTTATTCGAAACTTATAATTTCCTTATTCCTTTCTTACAATTCTCTATTAGACCAAAATACGAAAACAAAAAAGAATACAATGCTCATTGCGATATTACACAATCGTCCAACGCCTATTTCCCGTTAACCATTAATTAATCATTTAGTGTGTTATTTGCGGATTATGTCGATATATTCAATGCAGAATTTAAACAAACACATCACACAAGAGAGCCTATACATTTCAAAAGTAGATCACACTGAACGAACTCTATGGACTTCTTAACCGCCGCAAGGAGAGCAAACAAAATGCTAAGTTCATCCAAAAATAAAACACAAGCAGCGGATGAAAGTGGGGGTGGTCCCACACCGCTTCACCCCGACACACATAAATAATAATTATTATTATAATTATTATAATTATTATTATTATTATTATTATTATTATTATTATTATTATTATTATTATTATTATTATTATTATTATTATTATTATTGATATTATTATTATTATTATTATTATTATTAAATAAATAAATTAGTAAAACAATTGCAATCACATTCGGCCCAGATACGCGCCAGAATCTCGAACATTCTAGCAATTAAAAACACACACACACATTCCGCATACGTAACACTTATATCATCACGTCTTATCGTTTGCTGTAAAATTTTTCTATGAACAAACAGTTAACTGCTAATTGTAAGGAAATCATGGATGTAAACTTGCATTAAAACACAACACAATTAAACAATATTTGCAAAAATCAACACTTGATCTCGTTTTGCTTGCATTTCACTCCTTGCCTATTAAAATGAGTACATTTCTGTTCTTAAGCCATTGGTTCGCTTACTTTGATAAGGAAAAAAGCACAAGTCATGTGCTTTGTGTTTATATTTAAAGGCCTAATAGGCAGCTTTTTTTTTAAACATCCGTTCTTCTATCTCAATTAATTATTTGATAACAATGATTATTATTTACAAATCTATCGATGATTTATGACTATTTTCTTCTGTTTTCTTTATGTTTCCTCTTCATTTTTTTTTCGTAGCTCTAAACCGAACCATCATTAACGTAAAATGTCATGAAAACTGTATTTATTTATTCAGCAGTATTACGAGGGGATGTCGGGTTCGAGCAGTAACGGAGTACCGTACAGCGCCGCCCACCAGGAGCGAATCGATAGTCACATGAAGGCCATCAAGCTGCAGCAGTATCTTTGGGAGGCAAAGTCCCGGAACTGGGACAACCTAAACACTCAGGTAACCATGGCAATATAATTCTAATGATTACTTTAATGATATATATATTTATTTGAAATACACGTAGCATAATGCAAAATCATACTTTAGTACATTTAAAAACAAAAGGTATTTCTCACGGAACACAAACCAAAAGATTATCGGCAAACATTGAGAGTTTTTAAGATATATTTTATTTTGTTGTTCCGATTAAAAGTAGAAGACAGATAAAAACAACGAGTCTGTTTTCATGATAGTGTTATGCATCGTATATGCTGTCAATTGTGTTAAAATGATGTTGGAATGATTTCAAACTTGTCAATTTTTTGCAGGTTCAGCAACCACATCTTGGTGATAGCGAGAGCGAGACTTCACGCGAGACTATAACACGTGACAGCGGACATGGCGGAAGTGAGGATGACGTTTCGACTTCCTCACCTGTAACTGGTGAGTATTTTCTTTTCTTTTTTTTTCGTCAAAGAAATAAGACAAGTACATAAATATACAAACAACTGCACAGAAATATATACATGCCTCCTTTATGAGAATTTTCGTTGGCACCACTCATGAGACAATTACGTTATTCCAGTATGGCAACAAATGTAAGGAATTGGCTTTAATTTTTAATATTTGACTTCATATTGTTTTTTAGAATACATTATGTTCACTTTAAAATTACGAAGATATTTGGCTAAACTGATGTGGTATTTGTTTTCATTGTTTTTAGTTGTTTAGTTTCATATTATTAGACATTTGTGTGTAATGTTGCTTTGATTTTTGTTTACCAGATGAACGACGATCATTTGCTGTAACAGACCACAAGTTGTTCCCGTACCACCAGACCGGATACAATACTCAAGGAAAGCGAAACTCACTTCCGGCCATCAGAGAAAGTTCATCCGTCCATTACGAAAACGCCCCGCCTAGACCTCCTGCATACAGGGGATCGTCGAATGACAATTATCTTAGTAGTGCAAAATTAGTCTTAAAAAGTCTAAACTGTGCAGGAAATAACCTGACACTTGACCAAACCCCACCATTGGACTCCGATTTATGGCGGGATTGCATATATAACGGAAGTGCTCCAGTGCGCATGCGCCATGACAGTTGTAGTTCGTTACGTTCAGATGATGGCGGTTCCACTACAACTTCCGGTAGTTATACCCTTGATCAGGATGAAATTGATTTTCGGACATCTTCTGGTCATCGGGACTTAGTTGTGTAGATGTGGCAATATTCTATTAATGTCTACTAGAATGAACAACCCATAGTTATCTGTGATATTAAATGACGTTAAAAGCAGTATCTGTGCAATCTTCAATATAAAGCAAGAAGTGTTCTGCTCTTTGAGAGCTGCCAACAATTCTAGTGGATAAGCGGATTACCCGATACCTTAACATTAAAGGGATGATAGCCGTGGTTGGTAAACAAGATGACATATCACCTCAAGAGGCTCTCTTCCGCTGACCGTTCAATGAGGGTGGTCGTTAAAGAAGCGCAAACTGTCATCGGTACGTATCTTATATGTTTTCACTATACATTTATGTTTTATTATTCCAGATCTCGTATTAATTCATTGTCAAGCGCAAGGCACACACTCAATTCCCGCAGTTTGCACAACACTTCACAGAAGCCTCAACGTTCGCACGTACCAAGTTTAAAGATAAACTAACGGGCTAACCCTGGGTTCATATCAAACCTGCTTTTGTAAATATGAACAGATCTGATAATGTTGGCAGGATGTTTGACAAAGACACCTGTCATACCTTACTGGGATGATGTATATACACAAGTGTTAGCGCCTATTCAAGCTGTAAACCCTTTTAACGTTAAAGAATAAACTGAACATAAAACCGCCCGTTACCATGGGTGACTCAGAAAAAAGCACATTAATTCAGGACGCAATATGGGAAATATTGTCAAATATAGGCCATTTTTTCAAGATGTATGATGTAAATTTATTAATTAATGTCAAATATGGCGACAACAGTTTAAACATAATACAAACGAAGGGTAATAAAATAAAATAGCCTGCAATAAGTGCTACGCTTCCAACAAAATTGCCAGTTTTGTTATATTTATGATTTAAAATATGATTGAACGTTTGCTTGGTGCCAGAAGTAAAAATGAATTTAAAATGTAGTAACCACAATAATTTGTCATAAGATTATAACATTATAATGCTTCGAATGAACAAGAGATTAAAGTCATTTATTTCCGGTTGTTTTTCAGGTGCTTTGTCTAAACCGTATCGATCCATCTCCGTCAACCAATGAAGCCAGGGCAACGGAAACGTTATGAAGAGATCGACCATAGCTGATGGCTCTTCATCAAAAACCGTTGCCTAGCAACAAATTGGTTATTACGATTTAAATATTAGATTTCTATGTAAAACGGTGTGACTCGAAACATTTTTGACGATTATAAATACTGCTGTGAACTATTTTAAAATGGAGTGACTATGAACGATTGCCACATAACATTAATGTGTTATAGGATCAAAAGCAGACGTGCCAAAATAAAGTTTTATTTAATTGTAATAAAAAATATGTTTATTGCATAGTAGTTAGCATGTTTATAGTTGTATATATTGTCATACTAGCTTTGCAAAAAGTGTCAGTGAAATTATGCAATGTCTAGTGTGGTAAAACATGTTTTGCACTTGTACATCGGCAGCATTGGTATAAAACGTCCAAGATGTTGTACATGTATATGTTATTAATGATCTCACGGAAATGATGACACAAAGAAAGCATAATTTTGCTTGAAAATTTAATTACAGATTAAAAAAAGGAAAACAAATGTCAATGCTAAATAATGCAGTATTCAGCTTTGCTGGAAAAAAAGTGTAAAGCCAATGGTGCTCTTTATCTTGTTTATGTTATGTTAATAATTGTTATGGCAACCATTCTATTAATGTATAAATAATTTCATTGACAATTAAAAAGAAGCGATAAAATGTGTATTTAATGAGTAAAACATTTTAAATATTTTATAAAAAAATATTTGTTAATATGTTTTCAAAATAAACTAAACACATCTTACACAATAAGTAAATAAGCAAAGCTAAAATTATTCTTAATTTATTTTGTAAAAGTAATTATGACAAATTATTGTATTTTTCGAGATCTCGTCCAAAATGTGGGACAGATTAAATTTATCGCATATAAATAGTATTTGTAAATCAAATCACGTGTAAAATTGTGCTAAATTTTATTTGTTTACTTACACTTGTGAAGCTGTGTTGTTATATTGCAGAAGTTCGAGTAAAACATGCCATAAGCATCACAAGCTTATGTTGTATTTTTATTGCTCAACTCTACCTTTAATACAGACATTCATCCCGCACTTTTCATTTTAAGAATTCATTTATCATTTATGATATCATTCCAAATAGTGTGTTGCTAGAATTTGTTATAAATGTAACACTTATGATATTAAAATGCTTAAACACTTTTTCGTCTTTTTTGTCTTTGTTTTCAACCAAGTAATGCTTATATGTTTTGATATATATCGATATCTCTTAACTGATGTCGATAAAAATATATGTTGGTAAAAACATGTCAAGTTGGTTAACCATTTTAAGATGGTATCCGCCAGCTTGTCTATATATATATATATATATATATATATATATATATATATATATATATATATATAATCCAATAACCTTGTTTGGTATTTTAATTTAGACTACATGACGCCAGTTATCTATTATAATACATTGCGATAATAAATGATAATAAATCAGTGAATTGACTAAAAGAACACGTTTCTAAATTGGTATAGATTTTATATTAATAGATCAAAATATACTTTCATCATAACTATAAAATGCATGCTACAATTAGAAGTAGAAATTAGTAGAAATGAACTGGAACTGTATACAGATGTAGTCATATTTAAAACTGATTTGAGGTCATTGATTATCAACTCAACTTCTCAAACTTCATTAAACATCGCCAGCATCTCAATCCCAACCCACCAACAACAGAACTCAAGCAAGTGTCAATATTAAGTCAACATAATTACACATCAATGATCATTATACGAACCGTTTAAAGGCTATTGATCTCTGCATAAAGAAAATGTTTCTCTTTTAATCTAACAATACTGGAGGTTGGTCCGAACAAACATCTACCACAAGGGGGCGCTTTCTGTCCTAATATTGACACGATGGTTCCCTATTTTTGTTCTGAAGAATCGCTGTACAAGGAATGAATAAAGGCCGGGGGAAATCTTAGCAAGCACATATCGATGCAAGAGAACTCAGCGGAGAAAATCGACATGGCCTTAAAAGATATGATTGCAGGTACTGGGTGCAAAATCGACGTTCCTTTCTTGAGTATCTCGTTTTTTAAACAAGTGCAATATGCAAAAATTTAACTAACGACTTACAAATCACATTTCGTTATATTCGAGTTTTATTAATATAAAGCGTTAACAAACAAAATACCGTCTTGAGTCATAAGAGAGATTCGTGTTCATACAATGTACAGAATCCTTGGAAACACATGAAAAAAAAACATACGTTCCTTGACTCGACAAATTGCCAGTGGTTAAGTTTCGAAACAGTTTAGTTATACCACTTTACACGTACGTGACTATATTTTACAAACAAAACACTTATTTTCAAAGAACTGACATGAAAACATTTTTTTCAACAGCTGTAAGCAGAATTTTTTAATTGTAATTCATGATTGAAGTGCCAAGGTTCTCTATCAGATAAAGAAAATACTAAATAAATTTGAAGAAAATTTTATCTAAAGTGACGTCTGTTGCTTATAATTATTCATAATTTTCAAGTTGTGACGATAGGGAATGTAATGAGGGCTCGTTACTCACATTATTAAAAATAAAACGTTTATCAAACAATAAAACCAACATTAGCCATTTATAGTGTAAACATGAAATCTCAAACAAGAGCAGAAAACATGAATAACCATTAAAATCGTATTCAAACTTAAAACAAAACATGAAGTGTGTGCCCTTAAGAAAAAGTAGTACTTCTACCAATATTTTGAGCCTAATTATAAAACTGTTTTCAAAAGCCGGTAAGTGTATTGGTCATTGGTTAGGAGCATTTATTAACTCGCCTTATTTTTGTCTTATCACTTTTTGAATACTGCTCAGTCAAGGATTTGAAAGACGTTGTTAAGTGCAAATATCTGTTCGCCGTTTCTAAAGCAACTTCAGCAGTCGATGTTTACCCTATCTCCGGGGCATTCCGTCACCATCATCAAATGAAAGGCGGCTGTTTTGTTGGACAAGTGATAACGTTCACCATTCTGTTAATGCTTACATCTGGGAAAGTTAGAATGGTCAATAGGCTTGCCTTGTGTTGACAAGTCATTGCTAGCTCTAATTTGAAAAGAGGCAAAAGAATTATTAACGATACGGGTAAACAAAATGTTTGTTCTCGTCACTCGATATTGACACTGTATCAGTAGCGGCTGTGAAACACATGAGAGGTGCTGATGACTATAGTCCGGTCCGTGTTGATTCAGGGCCGAAGTGTTTCCGGGCCGAAATGAACCGGCTATGTAAAGGAATGTTGCGGCTACTTGAATCAACAAGTTTTGGTAAATAAATAACGCCGCAGAAATGTCACTCTCACCATAGAAGTTGACAAAAACTCAAAATGATCCGTTGGATTTTTCCCATCTACAAGATGTCTTAATCTACAAGTCTGGACAAAACTATGAAAATATATATAAGTCGACAAAGGCTGCTCATATTTTCTTATCCAAAGGACACAGAGTGCAAGGTCCCCGCTTTTATAACGCAGTAAAGCCCTGCACTATCTTAATTAATCGGCGCCGTGTAGCTAAAAGTATCTTCTTTTTATTATAAGCGTAATTCTATAGCTGCTGTTTCGTATGTTATTGCTATTACAATTTATCTCGAGAGACAAGACGGGGTATTATAAGCAATTAGAAAGATAGCATACAGTAACTAAGTATAACCTTAGACAAAAGTTCCCATTCATCCTATCGTAGGTCGATGTTGTAACGTATATTTTGTCATAAAGTAAAATTGCAATTAACTGTGTATGATAAAAACGTCTTGAAATATAAACCATGGGAAGCGAAAAGTGTATATCGCATTACCACAAAGCTGTCGCAATGTCTTTAACATGCTTAAAGGTAGAGAGCGGGATAAATTTATCAAACATAAAACGCTATAAAAAGGCGTCTTGAAAATTTACTTATTCGGAAGAAGGTTGATTAATTGGCAGTCTTCATTTTATAAGCGACGCTGTCATGTCTCATTACTCAATTAACAAAGTGCAATGTCAGCTGAATAAATTACATGTAAAAAATAAACAGTTACATGTAAATCATTCTAAAAAAAACAGAACCCTTAAACCTCATTTAAAAGTGTAAACAGTTTATACGATGGAAATAACGAAATCAATATCGTGCATTTTTGCCAGAAATAAAAATTGGAAGATTAATGCTATGTTCATTACACTGAGTGGCATATGTGGCCAAGAAATAGTCACCGATTTGTAACTCGTCAGCCCCTCAAGGTGTGGGTTCAAGTACCAGTCGGGGATAGAGCTTACGAGAGGGGAGGTTTTCCAGCGTACCTTATATACAAGTTTCTAATATAATATTTTAAAAGTTAAATTTATAGTCGGTTGTTAAAACTCAGATAAGCTTATGTTATTTGCTGCCGACTTAAAATATTTGATCTAATATTATCTTATCTTACTATTGGCAATAAATAGCATGACATTATTCAGCTGAAACTCATTACTGTTCAACAATATAATAGTCAAGCCTTGGATACTTTTGTCCATTTTGCCGACTGACCGTTCCATTGCGGTTACTGTTGGGGTAGCTCTTTTTGTGTAATGACTCATCACAGATTTGTTCTTACTTTAACATTTAGCTTGCATGTGAATGCATTTGTCCTGTGCCTTTTCAGATTTTGGTATATGTTGCAATGGTCATAGGACCATATATATCATTGAATAAAACAAACGCACAGAAATCGTGGACTTAAAAGGGTACTTGGATCAGTTTGTTAACGGTTAGCCGTTTTCGGAAACATACCAATATCTTTGCGTGTCAGTTTAATGTTGTCAAATAAAAGTAGCATAATTTATAACAAAATTTCTTTTCAAGTTTTGTGAATGTACTATTTGCTCGTTATTTGTTTTATTATATTGTATTGTGTTTTTCATGTTTATATAATTATGAGCGTTGGGCTCTGTTGTACACAAAATAAACAATGAAACTGTTATAATAGAAAAATATACCAATGCTCTGTTGTACGTAAAATACGCTATTAAACTGTTATATTAAAATGTACCCGTATTAACTTTGACTTCTCCTGAGTCATTTAGCGACAACTTACTCAGACCAACTGACCGACTGACAGGTCTGTATAACTGAGCCTTTATGTCAACATCACCAGACAAGCCTAGCAAACCATGAAGGCGAGTTGATACAAAAAGTCATATTTGTGTTTGTTATTACAATGTGTCAAGTCCCTTTTGAATGGAGTACTTAGAGACCCTGATCTTGGGTCATTACGGCGGCGTCTCTTTGTATCGTGGTCTATCGCTGACCTCCCATGCTACTGATCTCTAAAGTAATTGAAAAAGTCACCTAGCAGATCATGTTCTATTCACTTTTTTTTATTGCATTGTACTTAAGGTGGTATCCGAAAATTTGAAGAAAAAAAAACAACACTGAAAACACCATTAATGGTAAAAAGATAGCTGGAACTTATTTGAAAGAAATCTTACTTCCGGCTGCCTGTCGATGTCCGAGATTTGTGTTTAAAGTTTATTTTATTTTATTTATTTGCGTTTTCCGGCACACCGACACTTAACAGGTCATGCGGCGCCGAATACAAAAGTTTAATGTAAATATATAGCATAATCAGGTTAAACTAAACTATGTGAGTAAAATATAGAAAAATATAAAAAATCTATCTGGTTAAAATAGTGTGCAGTATAATTGAAAACAGGTTAATATACTGAACGGTTTATGTTTATGTTTATGTTTAAGGTTTCATTCCAGTTGGAGCTTCCTATCTATGTACATGCATTGGTATCTTTGTTAGAATTATTTAGAATTACACGACAGATGATTTGCAGCCTGTTGCCACAAATGTTAATTTACAGTATTTTTTCCGGGCTTTATTTTCACAGATATCAGTATTGCATAACGATGAATTGGTCACACAATCTGTCATGAAAATAAGGGTTTCTGTCAAATTCTATAACTAATTCGGAAATCCCTATCGCGTGTAAAAATTGATTACGTATGTAAAAAGCCAAATCGAATATTACATGGTAAACGTTAAATTACCTTTGAAAATGTTGTAACATAGTCATTAAATAAAAAAGACCAAAATGAGCTGAATCAATTCAAAAGTTAATCTTAAACACCAAAAACAACTGGTTTGTTGTCCTAAAATGTATTTTATATAAGATTTGGAGATTTCTCGCATAAGATACCGCCTTTAAATGATGTTCTTAGAAACAACAAATTTAGGCTAAATTTAAAATTAAATGAATTTACGGTTTAAGAAGCACGAGTTTCTAGGCTAATTCATTCTGTTGATACATGTTCATTATATGGTGTAGCAACAATAATGGGCGTGACTTCAACAACGTGTAACCATTGTGCGTCTCAAAATTTATTTAGATAACAGGATGCTGTATATAGATATATGTGAGTATTTGAGACAAATTATAAAAAGCCGCTAATTTTTAACGTTTGGGTATAACTTTTCAATACATCTTCAACGTTTGGGTATAATTTTTCAATACATATTCAACGTTTAGATATAACTTTTCAATACAAATTTAATGTTTGGGTATAACTTTTCAGTACATTTTCAACGCTTGTTCAAAGTTTGAGTATAACTTTTCAATACATTTTCAACAGTTTGTGTTTAACTTTTCAATATATATTCAACAGTTTGGATATAACTTTTCAATACATATTCAACATTTGGGTATAACTTTTCAACACATATTCTAATGTTAATGTATACAGCAAAATAGTCTAACAGCATTTTGTAACTTAAGACTAAAACATCTCTACAACGGGGGTGACCTAAAGTTAATCAAAACACACTGATGACAGCCGACTCTGTGTTTTGGCCTGTCATTACAAACACGAATCCTAGCAATCAAATTATATGCTCGGTTATTATCTTTCACTCCCCATTATATAGTATTTCACCAAGCTGTAACCTTCTATACTCAGGAACATCGCATCTGTTTATGCAAATGAGAAGTGAGGTTGACGATAATTATAAGCTTCGGATAATCTACAGTGTAAACCTATTCCAGCCCGGGTGTCTTTTGTTGTACCCGCAGAATACACCATTTGTCGTTTCCCCACCCACTTGTCAACAGCGTTATAAATCTGTAAATTTTTCTGAACATTTATTGAAATATATTTCTTGTGTGTTTTCATTCATTTAACATAAATTGCATGAAAATAATTTCATCTAACATTTATCCTAAGAAACTTGTGGCTCAATCATTTTGACAGTTACTTCATGTCGGTTGTTCTTTTTGTTTATATTTTAGAAGTTATCAATAAAATATTGTTAATCAAGTTAAACCACTGATGGTTTAATATAAATGTATTTCAGTAATTCGGTCAAACTGTCTTAAGAAGAAAAAAACATTGAAAAAACAATGTTTCACGGTTATGGTTGCATTAACTTCGGTGAAACTTTGTGAATTAGGTACTTTTTAACTTATTCGAAACGCCGATAAATAACAAAGAATACGATTCAAATCTATGATACTGGAAACCGAATTAAGGCCCGTATTTACCAACTGTTCTTCAGTCTAAGTCATGACTTAAGTCCAAACTACATTTTTCATTCTAACAAAACAAATCTTATTTATGAAGTTTCAATGCGATTTTAAGCTCAAGGTAGCAAAGTTAAAGTGTCATGTAAAGATACAGACATGTAGCTAAATACACATTAATGAAGATATTGTGGATTGAAATCCATGACTTGAGCCATTCTTACTTAAGAATGATTGGTGAATACTAGTCTAAGTCTATATTTTTTGCTCTTTTCAACACAAAAAAAAAACAACATATTTTGATTAACTGAAGCTGAACAAACAGTATTTATGAACAGAAATAGTTTGCACCTGCCTCTATACAGCCTAGCAGTCATGGCGCTCTACTCTCACACCTACATTCCGAACTAAACACTTGTTCTGTTAAATTCTATCATCATCGGTAGATGAAGTAGTAGTTGTTTTTGTAGTAATAGTAGTAGTAGTAGTAGTGGTAGCAGTAATAGAGCTGGTGGTGGTAGTAGTAGTTGTTGTAAACTTAGACAACTGAAACAAAGAATTCATGACGGTCTGTTGGAAAGAAATCAGTAAATCATATAATGTATATATAAATGAATAGAATATGTCGTTTATTTACTAGCTGTAACGTGTCACAACGTTAAAATGTATATAGCCAATCGCAACACCTCGAGTTAATCCGTTAGTAGGATTGAACGCAATGATCGCCGCTGTATTCCGAATCATGACACTGTATGACGGATTTAGGCGAGGAGTTCCGATTGTTTCAAACAGTGTTGAGGGTTTTTTTTCTGGGCACGTCACCAGATATGGCAATAGATGTCAACCGAACATGTCACATCCTAGTTTTTATGACTAAACTGTTGAAATGTTGTTTTTCAGTCATTTTAACCATTTCGCATTATAATGTTTTTTTTATACAATTAAGATTTATCAAATTTTCGGAAATTATATAAGAAACGGTGAAAGTGTACAAAACATGATGAGTGCATTCAGCGGTATCAAAATAGTCCATTTTGATGTAATTTTGACAATTATTAGAAAGATAAGACGGCACATCCGGAAATTAGGTTTTGTTTATTTTTTTTGTAAACTGCACTAAAGTCATGCGTCACGTTTCATGAAATACGTCCTCAACACCTGCATTGTCATTACCAAAAAGGTGTTTTAACAGCGAATAAAGATGGCATTTTAACAGCGTTCACATTTTAAATCAGTACAGCCATGCATTTTATTTGACTGAGAGATGTATCTTTTACAAATAAACAAACAAAATAAAGTGGTCTGCTTTTGAACTTTAAATCAATGGATGGGAATACAAGTATAGTCTTGCAATAAGATTACAGTCATTCTACCTTTCGCACGTTTAATAAATTAGGACGTTTATATATTATACTTAACTTAATAAAGTTGTTTTCTTTTTTAAGTTTATACTCAACTTACGCTTATTAGAAGTTTAAGCTTAATCATACCGTATATGGAGTTGTTTTGTTAAACGTAACATTTATATACAAAAATAAAAATAAATACATACGTTTGGAGGTAAAAATAAAGGCAGTGCATTTTTAATTTGTAAAGAGTGCGTAATAACTTAAAATGTATCAAATAAACAATGTAACAATTACAAAGCTATATAATAAAATAAATAATGAGTACTGAACTCTATATTGTCATCTTTTCGTTTTATTATTTTATTACTTTTATACCTCATTTTTCTTTTGTGCTAAATCAAACGATTAAATGTCATTGAATTCACAGGTGTTGAACCGCATATTTAAACTACATTTTCAGCTCATCGTTTATTGCCATTACAATATATCAAAATCTATCATCATTTTTAAACAAATAAAAATAAAGATATATCATGGAATTGACATACACATTCCAGTTTAAAGCCTGCTGAAATACAATTCCTATTCTAGCATTTGTAGAAACAAGACACCACGCCCCGTTCAATACAGGTAACTAACCGTACAATGCATAGGCAATTCATTGCCGATTTTTATATTTAATTTGTGCTCGAATATACCCATTAACGATGGTGCGTGATTATTTCTAAACACACAGTAAATGATTATTGCTTTTTGTGATGGCTTCTTTAACAATACCATCAAGCCAATAAATCTTATCTTGGATTCAGTTTATTATATAGAAAAAAATGAATCTGGCGCTAGACAGATGTATCGTATATATAAACATTTTTTAGATGAACGTTTATTGCTATTACCATTCGAAATACTGACAGAAATTAAGAGAGATAAAGGATCCTGCAGGTTGTTCTTGCGAATAATGTGTTTTATAGTCATACAATTTATTGTATTTCTATGAACTATCTAAAGTACGTTTAATCACATGTCACAATTTATAAGTACATTGAATTAAAGGCTTTGATTAATTACAGGTCAAGATGTTGTTGGAACGTCGGGTTTATGAGGACGTGCTCGTAAAACCATTAACTTTTCATGCCGGTTCAAATTAAAGGTGAGATCTTCGTCATCGAATCTTTGTCACCCTTATTTATTAAACTGTAGGAAAAAGAACAACATCAATCTATACCGCCTTCAACGTCAATCTTAACCTAGCACAAACTTTATAAACCAGTCTAGGTCTTATTTTAACTCGACATGTCCCGATAGCCGATGAACCGACACATTGCTAGAGAATTTGCATTAAAAAGTGTTGAATCTGCTCAGAGATAAAGCGAATTATTTTCGATGTTTAATCATGACTTATCAGTTTTCTTAAAACACAACAACAGTCATTGCTTGAAGACACAAATGTATTTTTCTTTCATATAAATAAACTAAGAGTCAGTTGAATCAGTGGCATGCGTTTTAAAAAATGCGTGAGAAATGGTCAAAGTAGGGCATATTTGACAAATTATGCTGCAAAAAGAATCGACAAATTGGTGAAGTCCGTCTAATTGCTGGTAGGGGAAGAACCCAGGCATATGTCTGGGTAGAACCACCCGAGTTTAACTGGTGTAAAATACGACATTTTTCAATTTTATCTATAAGAACTTTTCAGACTGTACCAAACACATACGTTTGTATCTTTCTTCTATTCTTTTTTTTTAAATTCTAGATTAAGATAAAGTTTAAACAAGGGAGGTAACACATATCTAACTTTCATTTCGAAAATAGGGAATACTTCAATCTCCAAGTGTTATATTTTTCTTCCCTCACGTTACATTTTGGGGATTTATCCCTCTTAGGCTAAGGCACGTTTCGTCCAACACACACCACACCAGCCATAATAGGATAGGGACAATATAATGAAAATTCTAAGTTAAAGGAGAGACCTAATTCTCTCAAAAATAGGGCAACCAGGTTGAATCCATACCAGTTCACACCGTTTCAGTGAAACGGCCAAAATTCCAGAAGCTAATTTTTCAAGGGACCCAAATAATTGGTTTCACGCCCTGGCCACAACCACTGCTAAGCATATTAGGTAGGCACATGTTATATAATTAGATGCTTAGAATCTGTAATTAGTATATATAATGTTGTTTCATCAATGGGGTTGCGTGTGCATATGTTTCTCGTTTATTTTGCTACATTTGGAAACAAAGTATGTCATTTGTATAGTAGCTATGTTCTTTTTACAATGAAACATTAGTATACTTGAATGGGACCTAGGAATGGCTACATTATCACCCCCCCACCCCCCCCCCCCCCACCCCCACACCCACCCATGTAACTGTGAATAGTCCAAATTTAGGTTAGGGTCTGGATCCACCACTGTACTTGTCCCCCGCCACACACACACACACACACACACACACACACACACACACACACACACACACACGCACGCACACACGCACGCACAAACCCTTTTCATAGTGAACAAGTTTTTCAATTTTTAAGCGAATATCTTTGACAGGTTACGAGAAATTATGTTAACCAGCGCCTGACGAGTAGACGGGCAGTGTCATGGCAATGGTTCCACCTTTTTTTTCTCCGAAAAGTGTTGCCAAAACGAAACAGTATCGTGACGTACCTGCCTTCACACTTAAAACATTATTTTGGAAAAAAAATTCGACCAAAGAAAATGAAGTTCTACTTTTAAAATAAAAATGTTTCGAAGCATAAGGTTAAATGATAAACGACAAGGTTCGGGAACAACCTGCATGTAGTTTGTTTTGTTTGTTTTTGTTTTTGAAATACATTGCAGCGACCATTTATGATCATTAAAGCAACGTCTAGCTTTCTGGTGGAGGAAGACCCCAGACTCATGTCTGGGTAAAACCACCGGCGCACCGCAAGTCAGCTGGAAGACCTTCTCACACCCACATATATAAATTGGCTTTTGCACAGTTTTTTGTGACGCGGGTTTTCTAAGATCTAACAAATTCAGAAAGCAAGGGCTTACATGAAAATGTTATTTCTCTTGCAACCCCCTCCCAACCTGGCCTCACCACAAAGCATGCATACTTAAATAAACATTTCATGAAATGTTTACTTAAATGTCGATGGTAAAGATGCGTCATACTTATGCATTATACATATATATTTGCTGTTTTTGTTTGCTGTTTTTGTTTTAATATCTCGCATGTCTCAATTACGTTATTATAGAGACGTCCAGCTATTTTGGTGGAGGAAGACCTCAGGCAAATGTCTGGGAAGAACCATCGGCACACCGCAGGTCAGCTGAAAGACCTTCCCACATTAAGGCCTTCTCCCCGAGCGGGACTCGAACCCACGCGGATGGAGGCTAAGCATATATATAGAGAGGAAAGACAATGCCATATGTACAAAAGCAATTCAAAACACAAATTATACGGAAGAGAAAACGGACCAAACAATAACGATTAATCTCTCAGTTAGTCCAGCTTTAGTCTAATTAACTGACATACGCCGGCTGAAACCATAACACAAGTTCAGAGATGGATCCAGGGTGTGTGTGTGGGGGGGGGGGGCGTATGCAACTCTCTCCTAACCTCCCCACCGATTAGATAAAAGAGTAGAATTGTGAAGACAAAATACGTGTAAGAATGAAAATTATAAGCTTTTCAAGTATATTTTGTCTGTTGACTGCTTAGGTCGAAGTTAGGGTCCCTAACTCTGTTAGTATATCCAGTATTTACTGCGACGATGTTGAATGGATCTTGATCGATACCACCCATCACCCCCTCCCCCACCCCGAACCATTTTTTTCTGGATCCGCCCATGCACAAGTTATGTTGGAATTTGAATGCAAACAATGATCATTGCTATGTATCCACATCACATAGTCAGTAGAGCAGTATACTGCCATACAAGGTGTCGCTGAAAAAACACAAAAGAAAGATATTTTTGCCTTGTTTTCTTCTTTTTCATTTTCACTGCTCCTTAATTTTACGGACGAATTAATTTTAAGGATAAGAATTTTAAATTACCGATCATTAAAAGCTCTAATGGTTAATATAAAAAGCTTGACTTTTGGAGATAGTGTGACTATAAACCCCAGGGACTTCAGGATTCGGCACACTCCAGCCTGAGTTATTCAAGAGCGAAAGCTTAACATATCAGCTAAGTGAATAGAATATATTTTACAATAAGCAAAAAAATAAAATAAAAGATGCATGCATATTGTGTTTAAAGATAATAACACGTTATAACTAGTTTTATGTTCATTCTCAACAAAAATGGACTTACAATTTGCAAGAACGACAACTACTACATAAAAATAGTTTAAATTAGTCATCGCTTGTCTCCCTTTAGTTATCCATGCCTTTATAATGTTGGTAATTGTCACATTATGAATTCTTTGTATAGTGCCATTACGCAAAATGCGATAACTGACATGCTGGTGATAATAAAAACAAACGAAGTTAGTATATAAAAGATCATATACAGTAGCATGAACAAGAATAGCAACATGACCAAAAACCCAATCTATAGATAGGCGATGTCGTCATTCAAAGTTGTTCACCTTTGGGCCAGGACACTTCACAGCTAGCCAATTTGTTTTAAAGACTCCGCCTATAAAGTCAAGTTTTAACCCTGTGTTAAAAAACAGACGTACATCTTAAATACTTTTTTGCAGTAATTATTCCTGTTCATAGATCAATATTTAACTCTCTCAAACTCTCTCTCTCTCTCTCTCTCTCTCTCTCTCTGTCTCTCTGTCTCTCTGTCTCTCTGTCTCTCTTTGCCTCTCTCTCTCTCTTTTCCCTCTCTCTTTCCCTCTCTCTTTCCCTCTCTCTCTCTCTCTCTCTCTCTCTCTCTCTCTCTCTCTCTCTCTCTCTCTCTCTCTCTCTCTCTTTCATTACTCATTGTCAGCATTTTGCTTATGTGTACCATTTAGTAACATATTACCTCCGAGTCCTAATTCTAAAGGCAACATGACCGAGGTTAACTGAATTGTATTAACCTTTGCTCTATTATACGTTCGGGTATAACTCATCGCAATAGACTTATTTTCGTCATATGCTTAAATCTGCATGCGACTTTGACTTTATGAATTGCAAGGTTCTCCCAAAATAGGTCAAATCATAAGCACAGATCTCCATCCCCCCCCCCCCCCACCTACGCCCCCTTCGCCCCCCCCCCCCCCCACCCCAAAAAAGACATTTAATCTACAATTTTTGTACATACACTTATTAAATTATGAGTTATGGAAGCTCGATACATCAGAAGTCACAATACAGTACTCGACTGAGCGGATTAAAGTCGCCGGTCAAGAATAAATCGGCTAGCGATTAAGTTTGTTTATTGTGAGAGATTAAACATATTCCAATAAAGGATTGTTGTAAATTATAACTTTGAGTGATTTGGAAACAATTGTGTATAGTTTTAAGTGAACGATTAGTTTTGGACTAACGTCTTTTGTTTTGTGAAAAGGAATGTACGTGTAAAGTGAAAATCATTTTATAACGAAAAATTTGCATTTCGTTACCGGAACTGTTGTTGTAATAATTATTTTGACTTTTTGCCTTGGACACACTCACAACTCTATAAACTATAAATTAAGTAAATATTACTTAGTCCTAAATCAAATGAGCATAGCATGTGTATCATTTTTTCAAGAAAAGTGTCGTTTTTTATGCTTAGTTTTAAATGGTGTTATGAAAGTGTAAATTTCTTGGTGCTTTAAATGGAATACACAATAATGAAGAGTTTCATTTTCCAAATGTAGAATCAATTTTGTCATAACCGCGAGTACTTAACTGTGAACAGGACTTATTATTATACCGTTTGTTGAAAGCTTGAAATTAAGCATGAAATACACTTTTACATAACACAGGCTTAATTAGTTGGACGATGTGTGCATTGCGAACTAATCGCGCCGTTTCGGCGATTGCACTGGCGTGTCAATACCGGTTGGATTTGACGCCGCGGCGTCCAGAGAAGCGCCGTCTGGTGAGACCCCGGAAATCACAAAATCAAGATCAAGTACCGCCGGAAGTGGAGGAAGAGAGTCAAGAAGAATCACTGACAAAACAAGAGGAAGCGGAGCTGGCACAAGAAGCTCGGAAAACACGTACGGAATCTCTGTGTAACCTCGATGACTTCTCCGAGGAGTTCGATTTTGATGGTAAGGCTAAATAAAAATGCTTGTATATATATTATAATAATTATAAATTTGTCCATAAAAATATTTTACCGACTTCTTATTTCACATATGTCGAATATTTACTTTAACACTTAAGCCAACTCATGATAAATAATAAACTAACAATAATTGACGCATCAACTTTAAGCCATGTGTATAATAACATAAACATTACTTACCTCAATCATTTTCAGCCTCATTTGTATAACAACATAAACTGCAACATCAACTTTAAGCCATGTATATAACTACATAAACATTGATTTTCTCAATCATCTGCAGTCTCATTTGTATAACAACATAATCTACAACATCAACTTTAAGCCATGAGTATAACAACATAAACATTGATTATCTCAATCATCTGCAGTCTCATTTGTATAACAACATAAACTGCAACATCATCTTTAAGCCATGTGTATAACAACATCAACATTAATTATCTCAATCATTTTCAGCCTCATTTGTACAACAACATAAAAATAAACTACAACATAATCTTCAGCCAAGTGCATAACAACATAAACATTAAATATCTCAGTTATCTTCAGCCTCATTTGTATATCAACATAAGCTACAACATCGCCTTAAGCCATGTGTATATCATCATAATCGTTGAATATGGCAATCATCTTCAGCCTTAATTGTAATACAAGATCAATAATGATGTCAGTACCATCTTCAGCCGCATTTGTATGACAGCAAAGAAATCACTGAGCGTTATTTGCACATGTACCTAGAATAGAAAAGAACTATTCGGTTCTGTTCACAACAGCATAGACATTACTGAGAGATATTTGTACCCGGAACAGGAAAGAACTGTTCTGTTCTGTTCTACAACAACATAAACATCACTGTGAGATACTTATACCAGAACAGAAGTGTTCTTTTCTGATCTCTTCTCTAACAACAAAGACATCCCTGAGCCATATGTGTATCACACCCGTTTCCAGCCGACGACGACGTTATGGACCCGCCAGGTGACGATATGGAGCTCACCCAGCGCTATTATATCCAGGCCTGCCAGGAGCAGAAGGTCCAGCCTATCCGGCGGATCTTCCTAGGCTTGGTGGACGAGGAAATGGTGTGCAAGAACACGGTCATGAAACCCGCAGACACCAAGGCAGCCACCATCGCGCTCCTGGTACTGTGTCACTTCCATCGTAGTTCTAGCAGTATTGGCTTAATGTATTTATGTTTTAAAGGTGACATACGACAGTTCGGACCAAAACTATTTTCATTTAACATCTTAGTAAACTATAGTTATCTGAACAGCAAAATGCTGTTTATCGATGTCCTACACATGTCTGAAAAGTGAAACATATCGTCACAATCGTCATTACAAACATGTATTAACTTTTCCTATCTGAGCCACACTGCAACCTAGAAAACCACGTGACCACTTATGTGAAAGCTCATCCATGTTATCCGCAGTGTTGATTAACGAGTTTTAATGTCCTAAATTTGAGATTCTGTTGAAAATCGTCAAAGCTTACACTAAAGTATGATTTATTTATCTTTGCAGAAATTATGCACAAATATCCCAAACAGAAGTCAGATATTGTTACATATATTTGATATGGGCAAAACTGTCGGATACCACTGTTAATCATTGTCTTACGAAACCATCGTGGTTCGCAATGATTGTTTCGTTTTTATTTTTCAAAGAAATGTTCTATCTTACTTAATTCAATGGTACGTTTTTCTTTATTTACATCCTCTTTTTAATATTTTGGTAAGCAATTTTGTTTCTTTTACTGGCATTTCATAATTATATACACAATATATCTCAATGTTCTTTGCCAATACAGTCACATTAATCATTTGTTAATTTAGACAAAGAATCATGTAAAATAACTTATTATTATTCTTATTCAACAACAGACTGAAATCATCAGCGTGCTGAAGACTTTAAAGTTCTAAATAGTTAAGCCCATGAAATGCCGCATGGGTTGAAATACAAGTGTTAAACAATAAAAAATTAATTTTAAAAAAATGCCAATAGTGAAAAGCAAAATTAGTTTAGCCATTTTTAAATTTTATTAAAATTAATAAATAATAATTTATATACAATTTTTCAAATTTAAGTTTTCAAAATCTCATTTGTTTATTTTATTAAATTTGTAAAGCTCCATTTATAAAGACCGAGCTACATCAATACACATATACTGTTTTACTATAGGGTAACTCCATATGCGAGACCGTACATTTTGAAGCCAATGTCCTTGGGCCTATGGGAGGCGTATACTTTGCTGACGTACTCTCCAAAAATCTCTATCTCACAGATGTTGTAAGTACCCATTCGGGATTATTTTTTTTGGCGAAAATATGTAGAATATTTTATTTTGCAGTAATTTTATATATAATTTGATTCATTGCAGTTTCCGGGAAACTCTACTTCATACACGTTGTAAGTAAGAGCTCGGGATTTTCTTCGTGGTACTTTCTTCATATGTGTCTGCAGTAATTTTAGACTTTGAATTTGATTTTTTTAGAATTTAGTTCATTTAGAAACCAACCCCATAGACGTTGTTAGTGCTTACTCGGCGGTTTCTTGCTGATACTAATTTCATGTCTATCATTAATAACTTTAGACCAAATTTGACACTTTTGGAAGACAAACTGCTAGGGGGAAAATAAGGGTTGGTTATACTTTGGTGAAGTTCTTTTGAGGAAGAACTTATTGAACGTTGTAAGCACCTACTCATGATCTTGCTAAAGCTCACTTTGGTATCATTTTGCCATTTATTTCTAAATATTGAGTTGAAACTTATATCGACGGTCATCCTTGTAGCAAATTACCACTTACAATTCATCGAAGGTTTTGTTTGTTTTGTAATTTTCATTTTGCCGTTACGTTTTTAGCATAATCGAAATTTGTAAACAAAATAATTTCCGACATTTTACTCTTCTCCTATTTTAGAGACTGATTTGGAACGAACTAGGTCGGGACGGAGCAGAAGCTATAAGCAACAGCCTACTGAAGAACAATACGCTCAAGGTCTTGGATCTGACAGGTACTGTTTGTTTCTTATGTTGACCAGCCGTCCCAATCCCTCCCAGTATACCAGAGACGGCAGGTACTATTTGTTTGTTGAGTTGATCATCCCTCCAAAACGCTCCCTGTAATCCAGAGACGGCAGGTACTATTTGTTCGTTAGGTTGATCATCCCTCCAAAGCCCTCCCAGTAATTCAGACACGGCATGTACTGTTTGTTTGTTAAGTTGATCATCTCTCCGAAACCTTCCCAGTAATCCAAAGACGGCGGGTACTGTTTGCTAAGTTGATCATACCTCCAAAACCTTCCCAGTAACCCAGAGACGGCATGTCAATTTGTTTGTGAAGTTGATCATCCCTCCCAATACCTCCCAGTAATCCAGAGACTGCGGGTACTGTTTGTTCGTTAGGTTGATCATCCCTCCGAAACCTTCCCAGTAATCCAGAGACGGCGGGTACTGTTTGCTAAGTTGATCATACCTCCAAAACCTTCCCAGTAATCCAGAGACGGCATGTCAATTTGTTTGTGAAGTTGATCATCCCTCCAAAGCCCTCCCAGCAATCCAGAGACGGCAGGTACTGTTTGTTAGGTTGATCATCCCTCCAAAACCTCCCCAGTAATCCAGAGACGGCATGTCAATTTGTTTGTGAAGTTGATCATCCCTCCCAATACCTCCCAGTAATCCAGAGACGGCGGGTACTGTTTGTTAAGTTGATCATCCCTCGAAAACGCACCCTGTAATTCAGAGACGGCAGGCATTGTTTGTGTGTAAGGTTGCGTGTCCATCCAAAATTATCCCAGTACTTCAAAGATGGCAGGTACTGTTTGTTTGTAATGATAATCATTCCTCCAAAACCCTCCCTGTAATCCAGAGACAATGTACAGAGCATAATAATAATAATATGGCAGTATGAGCCCGAAACCTAAAGGCCAAATAAATATAACAGTCTCAATATTAATTCGCACAAAACATATCACTATAATTAATTAACTGCATGAACATCTAATTACATTTAATTATTTTTAACATCAACATTATTATTGTGTTCATGATAGTTTGAAAGCATAAGCGTCAAATGGCGGAAATGGGCGAGCGCTCTCGGCTTTGTGAAGCTGGCTGGGAATTGGGAATTGGGTAATTGGGTATTCAATATCCAGCTACAACCGAATACCCAGCTAGCTAGGTACTGGCTATTCAATATAGAGTTGCAACCATATTCCCAACCAGGTTGTTATTGGATATTTGCGAATTCCGATCTACAACCGAATATCCAGCTAGCTAGGTATTGGGTAATCAATATAAAGCTACAACCGTATTCCCAGCTGGATTTTAATTGGGTATTCGCTAATGTCCTGCTAAGACCGAATACCCAGGGAGCAGGAAATTGGGTTTTCGAACTATTTAAGAGTACGGACTATTCAAAGCAGCGTTTGAATATCGAGCTGGACTTGAATACCCATCTGTTTGGGGATTGGCTATTTAAAATATTTTCATAGCGCAGTTTGAATACCCAGCTAGGACCGAATACCAAGCCGACTTGGCATTGGGTATTCGTAATATTTTCAGCAAAGGGACTCTTCAACGCAGAGTTTAAATATCGAACTAGACTTGAATACCCAGCTGGCTGGGAATTGTGCATTCGAAATATTTTCAGTAAAGTGACTATTCATCGCAAAGTTATCGAGCTAGAACTGAATACCCAGTTTGCTGTGAATTAATTTATAAGAACATTATACGAAAAAAAACATGACCAGATAGGAGTTACGAAATACATGATAGCTACAACAACAGCCCAATCCCAAATTTCTAACGTATTCCATAAGGGACGCTGCCCTTCGGCGCGGACGCCGACAAGATAATAGTAACCGTAATTTATAAATGCGTGTAATTCTTTTCTGTTTACCTTATTAACTTTATCTACAAAAGGATCTCAATCAGGTATATTATTTGAGCACTGTAAAGTAAATATGTGTTTGCCTTTGTGCCGAATATTAAAAAAGTGTACATACCTGTTGTAAACCTTTTTTCTTTTGCAGGAAATCAATTTCAAGAAACAGATGCCGTGTTCTTCCGTAAATTGTTAGAGGTAAAATAAAAATATTATCCTTGTATAAATGAACAATTCAAAAACACTAGCCTTGCATCCTTCTCTACAGCTTTTACAATATATTTTGTTTGTCTTGCATTAGTCTTCATTAACAATTTTTACCTTAAAAATCCCTTAAAAGAAACAATAAAAAGCATAAAGAAAAAATAAACATCATAAACAATTTATTAAATAAACGCCGAAATCCTATTTTATCAAGTATTTATGACAATGAAAACATTTTGCTGAGACAAATTACGTTTCTTATACCGTTTAATCTTTTGCTAGCTACTTATTCGATAGTCATTTGATCAATCGGAACTCCTCGGGTAATTCCGTCCTCGGGACAATCATCCCTCGGATGTATCTGGCGCAATGATCGTTTTGTTCGCCGGAAGTCGGAAGAAGAATATGCCTAAATTGTTCGCACAAAACATAAACACTGCCATCCTTTGACAGCTGCGTGTCTGCTGCGCTGGGTAAATTAAAATCGGACCATTTAAATTTGAAACCGCCACAAATTGAAGTTTTACTCGCATCGTACTGTAGTGAGCTGTCATCCGAGCTGACATCTTTGTTTTGACGTCTGTCTCAAAAGAAGTCCCTTTTAGATAAATGGCCGAGGTGATCCGACTACCTACATACAACCGAGAGATGATTCGTGAATTATCCGAGGTGGTCCGATTGTCATTTGATAAACAATTGGTGCTCGCGACCGAGAAGTTGAGTGACCGATTTGTAACTCCTCTGACTTTTAGCTTCCTCATTGTGTGGGCGCGAGTCTCAGTCGGGGCGAACACTTTTAATTTAGTTTGTTTAAACAGATTTCAATATCTGTACCTAGAATGCATTGCAATTTACAGTATTAAGATTGGAACATAAATACAATCTTACCACACGCCCTTTCTTAACATAAAAATATAAACAATTATATGGCTTATGTGTAACAATATTTGATAAAGATATCGAGATTATAAAAACACCGCAACAAGGAAAGCTGTATTAATAAAATAAACAAGAATCAATACAAAGATCAAAATATAACAAAGGCCAGTTATAAATACCATGGGAGATGGTGAGGCCAAGGGACAGACTAGGCCAAGATTAATATAAACTACCCTAGAGTTGACTTACGGCGCAGTCCATTCTTTAGTGAAATGTTTGAATGTTTTATGTACTGCTGTACAGCATCGGCAATGTCAATGTTTATGTACTAAGGCTTAATTATTTCTTTGTATTTTTCTGGGGGGTTTCCTCGCCAATAGTACTGAACGTCGCCATGATAACCATCTCTGCGATGTACGTAAAAAACAAAAACAAACAATTGTATCTAAATTATGGTGTATATTATAAAAAGTACCAAGTATATTCAAACTGATGTCTTATTCAAAGTAAAGCGTCTTACATGTAAGCCTTCAATGGGGGTACATTGGTGAAATGGAAATTGTCTTCCTTGTTAATGTCCGAGGTATTCCAAACTGACGGTAGGCCTTTTAGTTGGAATTCTTGGACTTTTTCTCCAATTCTTTTGTAGATATTGCAATTACTAGCAGTGAAATTTCTTATTTTTGCGTTAATATAAGCTTACAATTCATTTAAATACGAGAAAGAGATTAAAGAGATATGTTTTTTTAAAAAATGAAATGGAAGTGTCTGTTGATGGTGGTTAACCTGAGTATCACAAGGAAGGCAGACAACTCAACATATAATCAATATAGCACAAGCATATAAAACGAGTAAAACAAGTGAAAGGACCTACTTGCATCATTCTCTCACCAGAGGGCGTGCTACACAAGTTGCGAAACGTGTGTAGCACGCCCTCTGGTGAGAGAATGCTACTTGCATATGGGGATTATTCAGGGGAGACTATTCAATAATGTCTTTCATTAGACCGCATACCAAGTTACAGAACTCAATCAAAGGCAGCAAACGGTATTTGCTTTAGCCAGTCTGGTAGCACCGTAAAAACAATCACGACATTTTACTAACAATCAAATCTCGACAATTCGAGCCAAAATATGTATTATATTCGATTGCCATTTAAAATAAAGACACGCTAATGTTGCACGTGTACGATCATTATATTGTTAATGACAGCATGATGCTTTATTTGTATTATACTCTTACACCGATGATGTTGCTTGTTGTTGTTGTTGTTGTTGCTGGAAAGAAAATGGCAGATAAAAAGATTCGGATAATGAAGCCGTGATCAAGTATTTTTTTGTTTTCCTCGTAATTTTACGCATGTTTTATGTTGAGTGCAGGAGAACTGCGGCATCCGAGAGCTGTATCTGGGTCACAACTACTTCCGGGAAGAAGGCGGAGAAATATTGGCTCTAGGCATAGGTAGGATGGGCTTATTTCCAAATTTGTTTAAAAGTGTATTTTAAACTGAATTGTTTTTGCCAAATGTTACCCTAAAATTATTTAGTTTTAAAAACTGCTAAAGATGATCAATTTTATTTAGACAAATTATTTTGGGGGCGCCGCCCTAGGGACATTTAATGTGGAATATAATGCAGCATGCAATAAGGAACTCGCAGCTGTTTGAAGCGAAATATTGCTAAGGAAACAATCGACGTTGATAGTGCAGCTTGCATCATATCAAATATGATACAAGAAAGAGCCCGAGTGCGAGATATCCAAAGTGCCGTAGAACACATGTGCTGTAAACAAGAAGATGGCTATCCTGCGGACGAAACACTCTAATTATACTGTCAATTCATTACATACATATTGTAGAGTAACGAACCGTAACTCTGTTGGGAACTTGACAATCTCCTTCTTAGTTTTAACATTCCTGTCTGCTACATATGTAATTTTCCAGCTTCATTTTTACATCGGCGTTCTCGGTTTCTTGTGTTAAACAAGACCTCGCCAAACGGCTGCGAACACATATCACTGCCGGCTACTTCTTAATTATTGCATGCTAAGATTAATTGTTGCGAGCCACACTGTCAAAAAACGGAAAACTAGGTTCTCTTCTCTGAAAAGGGCCACACAGACTAACTGCGACATCGTGTTATTTGACCGTTATACTATCGTCCCTATAAACATGCATTCCGTAAGAGGAATCAAATATGCATAAACATGCATCAGATTAACATGTTATTAACATGCCATTTACTTTAAAACGTCTCTCACTTTCTTTAAAAGATGGCTTAATAAGTACGACACATGATAATTATATCTCGTGCAGCCCAGAACGACACGTTGAAAGTGTTGGACCTCAGTTGGAATCATCTTCGACTCCGTGGAGCCAAGGCGATAGGCAGAGCTCTAACGGTATAAAGCCATCTTATGTTCTTTATTTCTTTTGTCCATTGTATAATCATCTACCTAATTGCATAAGATTTATTTGCCTTAAGGTGATAAACGTGAATACAAATTTGTCAAATGATTTCTAATGGTGTAAGTAACGTCTTAAGTCATATCAGACGTTATGGCATCCTGTTGCATGTTCAGTCATTTCACCCAATGCCAGTCAGATTATCTTAGATCTGGTCCGCAAACGAAAAAATTAAATATTCAGAAAGAAAATGTGTCAACTAATCTGGACTTAAAGTTTGACTAACGCAGAATTAATACGACTTTAAATTTTAAGATACGTATTTATATGGTAATAACCAATATTTATTCATAAAAACATTATTTAAAAATGTCATAACATTGTCTATTGTCTATTGTTTGATTATTTTTTTCGTCGTTGCTATCAAACCACTTCAAACGTGATATCCTCCAGTGAGCCTTTATCAAATACATGTTACAATACATGTATTGTGGGGGTGGGGTGGGGTCGCTTGGGCTAGATTTGGACATTTTTTCTGCCTTATCTCGTATTTTAGTCAAGGTAAACACTACTTTGAACATGGCCTCAATGACTGTACATTAAAACTTGAGAAGAAACATCGCTCTAAATATTCATTCCAAATCTATTAGCACGCTAGGCAAACTGGCGGATGACACATTTAACACATTTCTTACTAGTTATTTTTACAATTTTATCTATTGTAAATTATTAACAAACACATATTCTTCATAGACAAACAACCAGCTGGAGAGCCTGAACGTGGCCTGGAATGGCCTGTATATCGAGGGCGTGTCCCATCTGGGACAAGCATTGGTCCACAACAGCACCCTGACGCAGCTGGACATCTCATGTAACCGCCTGTCCGAGCCATGTGTAGCCAGTTTTATCTCGGGACTGGCCAAGAACAACACCCTAAGGACCCTCAAGGCAAGCTGAATTACTGGAATTAAAAACAATCTCATTGTAATCACGCTTACCCCACCCACAACACCATACTGTGATCGATCACAGCTAGAAAGGTTGTAAGCACTTAACTTGTGTACGGAGGACGGGGAATACCAAAGAGGTGGGCGCAAAACTCTGAGTCACGCTTGGTGCTGATGGGCTTACTGTGTTTTCATTTTTCAGCAAAATTTGGAAGTCACGCCCCTTTCTGATACCACAGCAGCCTGAGACTGTGTCCTGGCGAGTATACTCAACCCTACCCCAGTGCCATCTCCCAATTTATTAACCCCCTACAGAGAAGACAAATAATGCCTTTCTTGTTGACACATTCCAAATTTCAATATTATTTGTTACGACCTCAGAGGTAGAAATATAATCGCTTCAAACCAGCCTAGCTGCTGGGTTAACACTTAAGCGACATGGCTTAAGCGGCTTCTAAATTTGCGCGGTTAAGCATAGGTTACCTTGGCTGGTGTACGGATGGCTGACCGTTGGAGAGCGCCGGCCTGCGATGCAGTATATAATAAGCCAGTGAGGCGTTCATAATATTTCTATTTGAGGCGACTGCACAGTGCTATTGAAGAAATAGATCCCAGACAAATATTTATAAACTGGCTGGAAGACCCGCTTACTTCTCACACGAAGGTATTTACCTTAACTAGGATTCGTACTTTGTGGATAGTGCATAGTTTGATCAGTTTCTTATGTTAAACGACGTGAAAATATGCATGCAGACTTCGAGTAATTATAAATAATATCGGAAGTTCTAACTTGTGTGACGTCACATTTATGACGCTTGTCAGTTAAACATTTATTTGTTGGGAATCGCATCGGCGATTAATAAATGTCGTGCACGTGGCTTAACCCATACTTTACATAACCAGTACTTAAATTGACGTTTACTCTGTTAAAAACGTATTAATTCTGAAGGTAGTTATTGTTGCAGGTTGGCCGGAACCACATTTCCCATGAGGGCGCCATTGGTATACTCAACTTCATCAAGGCCCATCCCTCCATCGGCCTGAGGCACCTTGATCTTGGAGTACGTACCGATCGAAAGGAATACTCTTGCCTTATCTCAAAGCATTCTGTGTACGAATAGTCCTTTGCAAAATATGGCAGATTCCGATGAACTATCCAAAACCTTTGACACATTCTGACTTTATTCTTTTCATCCCTTTGTGTTATTTAAAGAAAAGGTCGTTATATTACTGTTAATAAATAATGCTCCGAATAACGCCTAGAATTTTATCTATTTTAAATTAGTCGCGTTAAACAAATATTGAATTCATATTATCCCGCGCCCCTTTTTAATGCAATTTGTGGGACTCTCTCCACAGGATCAGCACGTACACGATGATTTCATCAGCGTCTTAAAGGAGATCCAGAAGCACAGAGACATCGAGGTCAAGTTTGGAACCATCTTCTCCCGGGACAGAGAACCGCTAGGGAAGCAGGTACAACTAACGTGTAACAAAATAAGTCATATGTCGTGGTGTGTTTTCTACACACGACTATGTGCCATATACATGCACAAAACCATGGGGGTGCATGTGGCCGAGAGGTTACAGTCGCCGACTTGTAACTCCTCTGCTCCTCGCCGCGCGGGTTCGAATCCTAGCAAGGACGAGGACTTTCGTGTGAGAAGGTTTCCATTTAACTTGCAGTGCGCAGTGGTTCTACCTAGACATAGGTCCGAGGTCTTCCTCCACCAATACTTTGCTGGACGTCGCCAATATGTAGTTACAATGTCATATATAAACATAATCATGTGCATTTGAATGTATGCTTTATAGAAGAAGAAAAAGAACAAGATGATGATGATGATGATGATGGTGGCGTTGATGATGATGATGATGATGATCATGATCATGATCATGATCATGATTATGATCATGAAAATCAATGTGATTATTAAATACGAGATGTACAGCAAAAAATGAACATTTCTTTTGCTTTAGTCAATAACTGTGTTAGCATACATATATCAATGTACATATATAGTACTAGTAACAGCAACACAGCTGTACTCTTTGCAGGATCAGACAGAGGACGAACTGGCACTGCTGAACGAGAATCCACACTTTGTTCTGATGGAGTTTATGCGGCTGCAGAAGCTGCGACTGGTGGATCTATTCCATCAGATGGACAAGGATAACAGCAAGGGGATCAGTGTCGCTGAGTTCCAACAAGGACTTCAGGTACCCTTTAAGTGGGCGTATTGTTATATCTGTGTTGTATTTAAAAATATCATGATATTTATTATCAATCTGGCGAAATTCGTGGAGGCATATCTCAGCCAAGAAAAGTGTCTCGGTAGAGCCATCGGCGCTTTGCAGATCAGTCGGAAGATTTAGATTGCGAGAAATGTGAACAAATGTCTTTAAAGAATTTTATGAAAGCACTAAAAGAATTTTGGGCACTCACAATAAAGCTGTGTACACAGTAGACGGTGATGCCGATGTGCACATAAACACTTTTCGTGCTATTTATTAACGTTTGTAAAAATATACTTTTTTTTATATTTATAAACACCGAACTATTTCACAATGCGGAAGCACAAATCCCCAAATCGGCTAGTTATGAAGCGGTGTATAATATAAGTAACTAAAATCTAGTGATATTACAGTCTCATATCAGAGTTTACTCTTAAATCGGGCCAGTTTCATGCTTTTAAACTTTCTTAGACCATAGATGTATGACAAAGAACCCTGGGAAGGAATCTCCACAAGAACAATCTATCATTTAGGTAGCACGTAGCCGAATGGTTAAATCGCGACTCATTTATCTTTCAAAGCTGTGTTTGAATCCTAATGGAAGGAAAACGTTTATGTGAGGCACTCTTTCAATCGGTACACCTCAGCCATTTTAACGGAACAACCTCGGATGTAGAGTTAGTTGAACAGGTGACAAGATGTTGCGATTTGAATGATGAAAGTAGTTCATAAAGTCCCGGTCTTTCCAAATAAATATTTGCCGATTCGGCAACTTTACATATGATTTGGTTTTGAAAAGATTTATTGGTAGATTGATTGACTGATTAATTGATTGCGCTCGAAAACAGTTTTCTTTTGTTTAAGCAGTGAAGCGTCTAAATAAAAGTGTTCGAGGAGTTCCGACTGGTGGTCTTTAAGCTTATTTGGCCGAGGTAGTCCTTAAAAAGAGCACACAATCTTTTAGTAAGGTATCCGTTTTTATGACGATTAAAATTATCACTTTCTCTCGCGTGATCATCCTTTACATCCTAATATATTAAATTATTAGTTATTGAACAGTAATTGCAGCATCTCGGGCTCGAAATAGTATACGAAAAGGCCCTAAACAAGTAAACATCCGGATGAAAGCGTTCAGTCTATAAATACATTCGAAGTCTATCCCAGATCTAGTACCTGTAGAATATGTTAGCTAGATATGCATTAGTTGATTTAAGGCTTAAATTGATGTTTTTGTTTAGTAGGCCCGCTGCATGCATCTTGGTCGCACACCTTGTATACCGTAAAATTCTTAAAAACCGAAAAGTGGGGAACAGGATGGAACACAATAAAATATATAATACTTAAAGATTGTGTCGTCTTCATGAACATCTTGTCAAGTAATAAATAAACTTCCTTATTATCGTGTCAGATTTTCAGGGAAAATGGCCACCGGAACAAGTTTTTAATTTGTTTTTACCTAATTAATTTTTCTTTTTCAGGCTGTCAATATACCATTGAAAACGAAAACACTCCGAAAATTTGTGAAATCGTGTGATGCAGACAATAACGGAGAAATTGATTACTCGTAAGTTATTTATTTTTTTTTCCAATTCATTATGTGCATTATATCTTTTAAGCATTTTAACATTGACCTTTTTGCATGAAAATGTGCTCATGAATATACTGGGTTAATATACAGATTTAAATAACGATCTCCATATAAATGAAAAAATAATGGGTGGTTTTATTGTCAAAAATATTTTTAAGGCTACTTATTTAATAAATGTACTTGTCTTAGTCAGATTCCTTTTCCAAAATCATGTTTTGCAATTGCACATATACTAAACTTTTTTTCTGGAGTTAGTCGAAAATAAACGCCACTCTCGGCCATATTGAGAGGTTTTTGGTCTTTTGGGAACGTTTCGGGTGATATATGCATAAAAGTGGTTTACAAATTTGAAGAAATGCCACACAGAATCGGGTAAAGATTTCAGTATGGATTCAGTTTGCTGGCTGGATGTGTTTATTCATATAATTAGGATGTTCGTTCTATGTCAATAATCTAGACTAGTCTTTATAAATGAAACTTTAAATGATAAAAGTTACAAGTATAAAACATTAAAACTTTAATACACGGATGCATTTAAACAATTACAAGTTTACGATATAAATTATATTCGTCTGGAATGTTGACAAAAATGCCCTCCATAGATATAAATTAAATTTCAAACGTTTCCCCAGGGAACTCCTGGACGCCAGCAAGCTGTACAAGGAACAGCTGCGGAAGCACATGAGGGCAGGAATACCTTTGGAGCAGACGAGTGTCGGCAGGATTCAGAAATTGGTGCGGAAGATTATGATCACCAATGATATTCTGGCGGGCTTCGGCGCCAAACCACAACCGGGCCAAAGAGAGGATGGAGACAATGGGGCAAAGAAAGGGTGGGGTCTACTAAAAGATAAAGCGACCCTATCGGCCTTATAGCATTGTAACACGTTAAGCTCAATTATAAGACAGTTTTTAATATTAAAGTGCTTAGGGTTGTATGATAATCATTTTACATTTGTAAGCCAAGAAACATTCCTTGATTTTTGAGAGAAACAAAATATTCTTAGTTAAAACCTTTTATGAATGGACGCGTAGTTTTTTATATGTTTTGAGTATTTTAAGAAAAACTGTACCATGCAAATTTTACCACCTGTGAACAATTAGTTTAAATTTTTCATAAAATAAACATGTTTTAATGGTTTTCTCTCTGTCATCACCATTTTATAGTATCATCATGTATGGGACTTATAATTAAAACAATGAGCTGAGGTGTACTTGATGGTAACATCAATTATATGTATCAACTTATTTAGTTGGTCTTTTTTTATTTTTCGGGACATGGTCGGTGTAAACTTGTTCTGTTTATAACGGTTCTTCTGTTAGTAAACTTCTTTTTGTACTTCCAGATGTGATGTTACGACTTAAATACAAGTAACTATAAATCTAAATGTAACATAATGTTAAAAATAAAGATAATCAAAATAACAAATTTCAAGCAAACTCTGTTTCTTAACATTTAGCCTGATTATGCTCTATTCACATTTAACTTTGTATTCGGCGCCGTATGACCTGTTAAGTGTCGGTGTGCCGTAAAACCCAAATAAATAAATAAATAAATAAATAAAAAATATAATGCCTTAAAGTCGTCAGAAATACACAACTAAACAGTCGTATTGTTTGTTTTCTTTTTAAATACATCGCAGCGACCAGTTATGATCATTATAGCGACGTCCAGCAGTTCTGGTGGAGGAAGACTACGGACACATGTCTGGGTAGAACCACCGGCTCACCGCAGGGCAGCTGGATAACCTTTCCACATTAAGTCCTTCGGCCCGAACGGGACTCAAACCCACGCGGTGAGAGGCTAAGCAGTCAGAGGAGTTACAAGTCGGCGACTCTACCAATACGCCACGGGCGCCCCCTCTAAATGGTATTACATTTATTTTCTTGCGACTATTTCATTCTGCATCGGCCATTGTTATGTATTGTTAATTAAACACATTACATGTATTTTATTTTCTGACATTGATTAAATGTTCAAATGTGACCATATTTTTCACTTCTCTATTGTAATTGAATTTGCAAGTAAACTATGCTTGTTTTTTTTTAAACCTACGTTTATTGTTTTAGCTGTATCCATGGATCGCGCCACAACGTACGCGTGAATATGTAAATTTGTTGTCCCTCCAGGTACACCGTAGCTTTTGCTTTTTGTTTGTTTGTTTATGGGTTTATCGTCCAACCAACAGTATATCAGTTATCTGGAGACGGTGTCCACTTGAAGCAGATATAGTGCTGCCTTCATTGTGTATAGCATGCCGTGAACACCTGGCATGATATCACATCCAGACTCATTATCCTGACACTGGGTCAACCAGTCATGGAACTACCCTTATATTTGCTTGAGCGTTACCAAGGGAGCTATACCACTCGTGCTTGCCTTTACTTAGGGAGTAAATAGTAATGTACATAAAACAAACCACGTATTAATATAGATAGCTTAAAGCAATAATACAGTTGGGGGCATAATGTTTACTTAATCTAAAAATAGCTTAAAACTATCAAATAAAACTTATTGATCGATTATATTTAGAAACTGAAAATTCGAGAAAAGAAAACAAAAGCAAACCTATAACAAAACAAAACATAATTTTAAAAAAATGCTTATTTCTGTAGGATTTGAAATCCCTTCCTGTTGGATGGCAATGTAGTGCTCTACTGACTGCACAACTTTGTCGATGTACATGTATATAGGTTTATAATACATTTATTTAATTTATATTTCAGCATAACCTATGTTATAATTTTGATTTCATTTTAAAAGGTTTAAAGCTGCGCTTATCAGTTCATTTGGATTTAAGTCGGAACCATTAAAGGTCAATTGCTTTTTTTAGTAAGTCTGTGTCTTATGCTTCTTGTTTTGAAATATTTCGAACAAATAACATTGTTTTTTAAAAGAGAAATTTTTTTTTAATAAACTTTCGCTATATGTACTATAATAATTGTCGTATAAATACTACATTTCTCGCAGTAATACCAGTTTGGCTGTAAACAAAGCAACAATTGTATAAATTAACGCAAGTTTCGGACAGAATAAGATAAGGCATTCTTTATTTAACTTACGTTTAATAAACATAAAAACTTATTTCAAATATCTAACAACAATTATATAAATAGCACAAGAATATTTGTAGTAAACATACAAAAAAAACTATATAAAACTAAACTATATAAAAATTCGCAAAACGTAAGTTTGCTGAGGTGAAAATGTATAAACACTTGGAAAATAATCCAGAATACAACGTTGGATAATGTGATAAATTTTTTGTCAGGTTTCAATTTAGTTACTATTTACACATCTTAATACCTTTAGATTCATATACGATAACAATAAAATAACACATAAATAATAATACATAATTGATAAAAAATAAAACATAACTGCCAGAAACATACCTCAGTTGAGATTTTGCTCAAGTTCAAATTATAACTGCTTAAGATTCATTCATATAAACATCAAATGTTGTATCCGACTCTTTGCCTATATAAAATACAATTAGCAAAACCTTTTAACTGTTTTGGGGGGAATAATTTCTGAATAAACATCATGTCTAAATAAAGACGAGTTTGAACCTATCTCACTTGCTTAATTGTCATTCAGTACATATCGTAAACAAACGCTCTGAATGTTTATTTTTTCCAACTTTATAAATGAGCACGATTGAGATTTCTGATTAAAGATATGCTGACGTCAGAGCGGTATAATCGGATGATCACATAGTATGAGATAATCTCAAAAGTAAGAGGTCGCTTGGTTTTCTTAGCTTAAAAATAGCTAACTGTGCAGCGTGGCTCAGATAGGAATCACCATTTTGTACTAACGAGTAAATCCACCAATCATATATAAGTAGGACATCAATAAACAGCATTGCACTGGATCTTTCCATGTAACAAAAAATGTATACGGTTGTTTGAGGGAAAACAATCGAGCTCACATACCACCCTTCACATTTTACTGTAATATAACTATACCTAACGTAGCCAGGATAATGGCGTATTGGATTATTAGAAAAAGTATGCATCTGAACGAAGTCGTCTTTGAGACAAAAATTGTACTTAAAATGAATTCTATCAGTGGGGACATCAACAGTGTATGAATATGCAACATACAGCGTGCAAAGGAAAATCGAAATTTAAAGATGTCCCGCTCCATTTAGACAACTCCGTTATGCTGACAAAATCGTAATTTGCTAAATATTTTACTACATATGTTAATTTGAAACAAATGAGAATCAAAGTCAAAGACTTATTGAGCGTCTCATTCAACAAATGCTGTATTGTGAATATCGGATTACTTTCAATATTCAGTTATGCACGCCATTTATCATTAATTATATACTTGTACTAGATCAGCAGCATTTACTATATAGCAGCTGACAAAAGAACAAACAACATGTCACAAAAATAGATTACTTCAGTGTCTTGAAACCACATAACAAAGAAAGTGACAATAATTAGGCAAACTTTACATATAAATTAGTAAATTTGTAGTGAATTCTAAACAGAGAATTCGTCAATTCCCCTCATCTATCATGTTTGGAGGCCTGTCAGATTTCTGCCGGTAGATTTAGCCAGACTTTTGTCTGAAATAGGTTTTCTTGCACCATTTATAAGCCAGATGTCGCCATTTTGACAATTATCGTATCAGTGCGAACAAACAATCACAAATTTTGTAATTTTCTCCCCTTTTTACTTAATCATGCAGCATTTTTCTTCATAAAAGCTTATGTCTCTCAGTTTGTTTTAATTTTCAAGTTACCAAATATATACAAACTGACAAGATAATATAACGTGTTAGTAAACTAAATTAAGAAAAACCCAACCCGCATTAATCAAATCATTGCATTTAGAAATTTAAAATCAGCGCATCAAAGACGGAGATGCTTTCTGGGGTGCCGTTCGTAGATAATGCTCTCTAAACTCGTCTCAATAGAAAGGAAAACACCATAATTGTTGTTGAAAGAATGAAAGCATGATACCTTCAAAATTGACCTGTAAGGAAGGTTTATAATCATGTAAAATATATAAAACTATCTTTCGTATTTTTTTTTCTGATCTTTATACACCAATCACAATTATATTGATTTTCAATATACATTTTTTAATATTATTAAAGAACTTTTGTATTACGTGCAGACAGGGCCCTTACATCAAAATAATGATCAGGAAACTTGTAAACAACACATTTGTACTAGTGTATTCTATCGCCCAATAGAACACGGAGGAAAATACATTATGCAAACAACTTTTTTGCAATTTACAAATAAAACAATAAGGATAACTATATACGATCCAACCTGTTTATAGTCTACCTATAGATAGATTCCATATGATGTCATAGGCACTGATAAGACAGTTTAAGGGTAGCCATCTTTCAAGGAAGAAGCTAATGCAGGGCGAAATCTGGGAGTATGTACTGTATTAAAATCACTACTGTGTCTATATTTTTCAGTCTATTTTACTGAATTTTATATCAATTTAACAGCTTTTACAAAGTATTTTAAATATCAGAACTATATTTTGATCGTTTAAAAGGTAAAAAATTACAACCAAAAAAGATACACAGTTCATTTTGTTTAAGGATGCGCCAATAATTTAATCTATTTATGTGTATTAATTCTTTGTGCATTTATCATTTTTAAAAATGCTGCATTTTAAAATATGAATTTCAAGAGCTTTCCAATGGTGTATAGATTTTGTTTTTTGGACCACAAATAAAGAAATTACAAGAAAATAAAATTTACGCTTCGATACAATTCATCTGAAAATCCCTTGAAGTTATCATCAAAGATGGCTGCTAAGATAAAGGATCTTCACTAATGAGGAAACTATCTATTGTTCATGTGAACTAGAGCAGTCGTGTCGGAACTGTTCGGCGAACTGCTACTACTGTCTTCGGGCGATTCCGGGGCACCTGGTAAAGGTGAAGGTCGAAGTCTCATTCTCTCTTGTTCGATAAAGGAAATAGTTGCTGTTGTTGACACATTTATACCACTAGGAGTAATTGTCGGGCACTTCTCTGTAATCACGTCCGTAACTGTGTTGTCGACTTCTGACAGCGTTGTCGTTTGGTTCTTGGGGTGTTCCTCTTGCACATCGTCTGCTCCTTCATTAATCTTGAACAGGCCGGTGTTCTTCTTCATCTTTCTCTTCCAAATTAAAACCGCCTTGTGGGTGGCAAGAGCGGAATCCAGTTTCTTGTACGATGGAGAGCGGAATAAGAAGTTTTCCATTTTATCCGCCATGCTGCTTATTGAAGAACGCATGGTCCGCGCACGCGTTCGGACTGTTTCCGGTAGAGTCTGCTTTGTTAAATACCTATAATGCCGATTGTGGCCAAGGTAGATAATTGGCTTTATTACGAAGCCCGTGTGCAAAGCGAGGAGTATTATGTTAAATATACCACCCCATATTTTGGTATTGTATATGTTGAAGAACCAAGCAAAGAAATAGGGGAAGTAGCAAACGATGATTACGGTCCAAAGCGACAAATACGTGATTGATAAATGAAAGGCTGGATTCTCGGCATCATCGCTAAATACTTCAATCAGCAAGTGGTCTTCATGCTTACGTCGTCTTCGTTTTCTTGTTTGTTTACTTTTCTCTGTGTTAACAAGTCCGCTTTCTTGTTTCCCATTTTCTTTCTCATTCTTTTTCAAAGGTTCCGCTATCGAACCGTCTCTGGTCCCAGCGTTATTCTTCCGTTTTGCCGCCCTGTCTGCCCTAGCTGCTTTCAGGGTATCGTGTCGTTTACGAAATATCATTCCATAACAGACGCCAAAACATACTGTTGTAGCAACTATTGACAGAATAAAATTCACGATCAGAAAAGCTGGTTGATCGTTATAGTCTAGCATGCAACCATGATGAAAGAAATCGTATCGAATATCTATCAAAGGCGGTTGGACACCTGATAGAAGACACGAAATCAGCCACACACACACGACGATTATCCGCTTCTTTTTATCACTCTCGAAAATCTTGTCATAGAGAATCGAATCGTCTTTTGTGAGTTTTACTGTCCTTTCTATACACAAGACAACGAGAAATAAAAACTGCGCAAACATAAGGAACACCATCATGAAGCCGTGCGCCTTGCAAACAGGCTCGGAGAGAATCCACTTCTGGGCGACGGCGGTGATTATGTTTGGGAGAAGGAGAAATGCGTAGGCCAAGAAATCTACAACGCACAACATCAAGACAAAGAGGGTGCTTGGCTCGTTGAAGAGTCCTCGTTTCTTGAAAGATACAATCAGGAGGGTGTTGAGAATCAGCCCAACGATGATAGCAATGATATCATAGGCCGCGGTGCACACGGGGAAGATGTCGGTATGAATCCAGGTGAAAAAAGCCTCCGCAATCTGAGTCAGCACTTCGCTGGGGCTGGATGATGTAGAATTTGCCATGGTTCTCTTTAATTGGGTTATCGTTTATAGCGTTCTGAAGAAATACAAATGTGAATAGCATAACATGAGTAAACTTAGAATTCCTTGGGGGAATGCTATGGAATTAGTAAAATATCCTTTGGATTTTTCTTTCATCAAGTTTCTTTGGGAGAGAATCGTAAAGCGCGCGACCTTTATTTTCACTGTTAAAATAATTAAATGCTGTGTAATTAGTTGTAGTTTCAATTTCTTAAAAAAGAAATCTTTGGAGTGTCTGAGTTAAAACATGTGAATTGGACAGTCTGTTAACTTTGGTTAACTTTATGGATTCGTTAAATGAGTCATAGGTCCCGTGTGTTTATATCCATTTTATTTCACAGAATCCCTTTCAAACACATGGATGAAGTGATAGATCCATTTGGTTAAACGGCAGGATGCTGTGAAATTGGCAACGTTTTTTTTTTCTTTTGGATTCTGTGTTGTTCCTTTGAAACATATTCGAATTACCCGATTTCAAATTATATCTGCTCACTGGCTGGCTGATGCGGATTTGTCCTCGTTCATTTGTGTTATCTTTATATTTAACAGAATCGTTTTAAAACAATGTTTCTTGTTGGTTTACACAATGGGTTAGTCCGTTTTCCTTCATTTAAAAAGACTTCTTTTCGCATACAGGCATAGATTGCCAGATCTTCGTTCACTTTGGTTTATTTCACTAGCGTCCATTTGAAATAGGTACGAGGAACCGCTCAATGTTTATCAATTTAAGAAGACAATTGTATAACGATCGGTTCATTGTTAGTATGCCCGGTCATTTTCAATCTGTTTTATAATGTATAAAATAATTTACATCGGCTGTCGTTCGTAACAATGTTGCTTTTCTTAAGTTCTCATATTGAAGTCATGACACGGTTGCCAACACAACTTGTTAAAAAGCTAAAACATGTAAACACTTCCTTATCACTACTGAACACTTTTGCACAAAAAGAACTTAAATGATGTCTCACTTAATTTTAACACACACTGCGTATTATTTTTAACTTCACTTATTAGTTTTTTACAATAGTTCTTTTAATATAAACAAATACACTTAACTTCTTTCAAATCCTTTTCGTTCTGCAAGTCTTACTTTTAGAAATGTCCCTGAGAAAAGAAAAACACGCCAACACGAATGAAACAGTTAACATAATTTTAAGCAATACGTACGTTGTCGTATCTTTAAGACGCAATACGAATTAGCAATAGTGCATTTTTCTTGTATAAGTAGGTTGAAACTACATGCCACTCGGATTAATTATATTTAACATGTATTTGAATTACATGTTTTAAACTTAATAGGCTTGTCTCAAACTTGTTATTTAAGACGTATGGAAAAAATAAAAGAAAATACAATGGCCGCCTTGTGTAAAACTAGGCCGATTACAATCGGATTATACTTGCTAATAATGCAGCAATAAATTCAGTAAACATTTTAACAGTTAATGCGCTGCTGTGTACTTAAAGATGACTGTAAATAGCCATCATTATCATCATCATCATCATCATCATCATCATCATCATCATCATCATCGTCGGTGTCGTCGGTGTCGTCGGTGTCGTCGTAGTCGTTTTTGTCATCGTCATCGTCGTCATAGTAATTTTCATCATCATCATTATAATCATCATCATCATCATTATCATCATCATCATCTACCGCTGCCACCACCACCGCCATCACCATCATCATCATCATCGTCATCAGCAACAACAACGCTGAGATCATCATCGGCAGTTTAATTATCAACATCACCACTATCATCATCATCATCATCATCACCATCTCCATCATCATCATCATCATCATCATCATCATCGTCATAATCGTCATGATCGTCATAATCATCATCATCATCTCCTTACCCTCCTTCTTCTGCCACTTCTTTACCTCAAATAATCACACAATCAGCATTAGCAACAATAGTAAGACAGAAAACAACAGCGAAGAAAATCATTCAAATGACTTAGCAAAATGGATCTATAGTTGTACATTAAATAGAACTTAGTAGTCTAGATTAATTACGTCAAGCAATGCAAGATTGGCCATTTTCTTCTTTTTGCCATTTTATATGCACATATTTTTAACATGATACAGCAGTGTATATATATGCTGTTTTAACATATATTTTTTTCTGTCACACAGTCATTCATTTCATCTATTTTATCTATTGCATCTGTCTGTCTGTCTGTCTGTCTGTCTGTCTGTCTGTCTGTCTGTCTGTCTGTCTGTCTGTCTCTCCTTCTCTCATAATGCATGTATAGTTTTATGATTTTTTTTCTTAGATACAATTATCACGAATCGCGTAATAATTCGTTTTTTCTCTTTCTTATCAAAGTGTTGGACGTTGATTATTTTTCCGTGTTTAGTGTGTTTGTAGGTCATAATTGGTAACATGTGACAGTATGAAAATAGTAGCTGTCATTTCGTAAAGTGGATATCATATTGTTGTTGTTTGAATCATTACAATATTTTAAAACACAAAACAATTTAAGTAGTTAACACCCAAGCTATACGCATGTTGTAATTTTAGACATATTTTGTTCGCAGTGTTCAATATGTCGGTGTGAAAATCAAAGGGAGGTAACCACTCCCGTCTTGTACGAATAAATTTGTTCACGGCATTGTAAAAGAAACGCCGGGTGCCATTACACCGCCTTTTTAGTGTCGACTGAAATTTTGGGCACGCGTTATTTTATCAGGAAATATAACAGAAATTAACCATGTTTCCAGTTAAAAGTGCGGTCAGCAGGCTCGTGGTCCCCACATTGAGTAAGTCTATCTCAAGTTATAGCTGTTACAGTTTTCATTCTAATTTTTATGACGGTTTAATTCAGCGTGACCTTGACGCTCCGTTGCTGGACATGAAACTGAAGTTTTGTCACGTTCACTTAATCATGGTTGAATTTAATGTTCATTTATTTAAGAAAGAAGATATTCTAGTGTCAAAATGAATACAACCATCGTTCACAAAGTCTAGGAAAGCATTTCCAATATTTTTTCTTGTAATGTCTTCTAGGTCGAAAAAAGTTTTAGCTACAGTGAGATTCACCAATTGAGCCCAACACTAGCATTGGGTTTATTTGCATTGCATTATAATTTAAGTTGAACATAAGCAGAAAAAGTGAGCCTCCAGTAGGATTCAAACTGAAGACCAATTGAGCTAAAGTGGCTTGGTGAAGGACTACACAGTGGAATGCTACATCAGTAATGACTGCTTTTAAGGTTACCTGGTGAAGCTAAACAAACTGACACAGACAAGCTTTTGCGCCCTCACTTCATTGGGATTAAATAAATCTTAAACATTAAATAATTCAATGGTATAGTGTGTATACCATCATTCATAATTAACTTGATAAAATTATCTTATTTAATATTGTAAAAATATATCTAACATACATTTAATTTATTTAATCTTGTAAAAATATTTCTAACTTTTTTGATCTTGTAAAAATATATCTTAAGTCAGAAAATCAGTTAATGCTGTAGAATGTAATTGTTGCTTTTATTAGTTTCCATCCTTCTTTTCTAGGGAGCCAGGCATCTGCTCGTTGTTACCATGGGGGCAGTTTGGTATCAGCCCGTGATGTGGCCATTGAAAACTGCAAAACAATGGACCAACTACCATCACCCCAGGGCGACTGGGCTTCAGAGAATGGCAAGCGTCAAACCAAGTACAACATTCACCTTTTGGCCTCAATTGGCGCTTTTGGCTTCAGCATTGCTGTTGTAAGTGCTTTATTTAACTCTGAGATCACCTATGGGCAAACAGTTTGAACCTGGAACCACAGACCTACAAGCTGTAGCCTCATTGGATTTATTGACTCCTATATTGGTCTAAAACCTTTACATGAGAAGGTCTTTTAGCATTTTATCTATCCAGATATTTGTCTCAGATCCGTATATAAAACAAAACCAATCAGGAGGTCAGGGCGCACACCTATGTTCGCCAATGGCTCCAAATGATCCGATTTGGCTTCAGAATATTTGGACAAACATATGTTCTTTAAATAGCTATTACCTGTCCTTCTTTTTCATGCAGCCTGCTCTTTTTCTAGTTATAAATGCAGAACTTATGACAACACTGAAACTGCAAAAGTATTGACAAAAAATGTTGTTAGGTTTGTACCGCCAGTAAAATGTTGATGTTACTTGGCCTAGCAATATACTGTTGTGAAAGCACCATCATTGATTAGGACATTGAAAAAAAAGTCAGTTTTGACATAAACATGTGTAATTATATTTTCCTGCTTTCTTTTCTCCCACAGGCCAACCAGTACGGGTGCTTCTATGTCGCAGAACCTGACATGTCCAAGCCTGTGAACATCTATGAAGATATGCCAGAAGTACCAGAGCCATCTGTAAGTAATTACCATTATCATCAGTTATTTAGCTTCTGATCCCCAGCTTTCTGGGTGGGATGTGTTTATCACACATGTCCCGGTAGCACAACCGGTAAAGCGTTGGCTCCATGTGTGGGATGCCCCGGTTCGATCCCGGGCCGATACATACCAAAGTCGTTAAAGATGGTAATGGTGAAGCTCCCTTGCTAATACTCAAGCAAATATAAGGGTAGTTCCACGACTGGTTGGCCTGGTGTCAGGATAATGTGACTGGGTGTGGTATCATGCCAGGTGTTCATGGCATGCTATACACAGTGAAGGCAACACTATATCTTTCAAGTGGACACCATCTCCAGGTAACTGAAATACTGTTGGTTGGACGATAAACCCAATAAACATCAGTTATTTAGCTTCTGATCCCCAGTTTTCTGGGTGCGATGTGTTTATCACACTTGTCTCGATCCAAAGCATCTGATGTGCAGATTGGCATCTTCTGTTGTCCCAGCTACTTATTAGCAATGTCCTAGTGTAGTGCTAAATGAAGGCAGATCCTTTTGTCTATTTTAAAGCTGCAATTTATATGTAGAATGGCCAAATAGAGAATAATTATTTCTAAAAAAAGTACATATATATATAGCAGAAAAGATGCTCCAAATAACCAGCTTGTAATTGTTTGGTTGTATATATATATCATAGTTCATGTTGGCTGTATGCTGATTTCAACATGTGACTTTTTAGTCTCTAGCATTTGTTTAGCCTTCAGTCTGTGACACAATGTTCGAACTTATTAGCAGATTGTTTTACTCCGAACTAGATTTCAGCATCTTTTTCCTAGTATATGTCTGTAGCTCTTACAAACGTTACATACAATTATATTTGTGTTTATATCCATGTATACACACATTATTTGACATAGTAATAAATGATACACAAATATTTAACAAGATACAGACATTAGATAAGAAAAAAACATATATAAAACTGAATGGATAAATATATACTGTGACATGCTTTTCAACAACAAGGTAGCTACCAAATTTAAACAAAAGCTTATTTTTCTAAGTAATATTTTTGAACCACAGACAATTTGCGACTGTTCTAGAGTAAGGTAACAAAAAATTCTCATGCTTTTTCTTTTCAGGGAACCTCACCAGACGTCTACAAACTGGCCGACAAACTGGTAAAGCTTTTTGTCATTATTTTTGTACCTGTTGTTTAAGACTTAACCAGCTAAGGGCATCTTTGTTGGGCTTTGCAAATATTGTTCTTCCAGATCATTGAGCTTTCTCTGGGAGCTGTCTAATCAGAATCTGCACTATTTGCGACCAAGTCCCTAGCAATACAATGTTCTTCTTTGCTTGTAGTACCAAAAATGTGTATTGCTTAGTGATAAATACAGCAGCATAAGCGTGGTACATTACTGGGGTTTTTGTGATTTGTTGTGAACTTTTATGCCTTGGCACCTCACTACATAGGTTCAAGTTTTGCTTGGGGTAAAAATTGGCAAGATTTTGCAGCAAACATGCAGTGCACCAAAGTTCCACTCAGACATTTGTTGGAGGGGCTTCCTTCACCCAAACTCGCTTGAGAGACAATTCCGCTTGACTCAAACTATTTTCCAAGTCCCATTTTGTTACCTTCTTTCATCCGATAAAAAAACCTGCATAAAACAAATTTGCTTAAGCTGCATTCCAATTTAACTCAGAATGATTGCTGGGCCCCTGATCATGTTTGTTTTACTAATTCAACTTGCTTTACTCGAAGATCAAAGGCTATCGCCAACTCTGGTCACCTGACAGCTTGACAATGTGTGAACGTGACGTCATAGATCAATTAACATTGGCTTTCCACATGCACAAACCTGTGGAATGCATACAATAAGACATATAAGAAATTTACAAAAACGTGTAGTAAAAAGTCTTAAAATTCACTTTTCATACAAAGAACTGATGTCTCAAAGTTCTTTTAAATCAAAGTATTTTGCCAGGTCCCAGCGACTTTGAGATATCGAAGTTCATCGATAGCTAGGTATCGCCAATATGATCATAATTGTGTTTGTAATTAAGTATAAAACCCTAAAACATTGATTTGTCTCCGCTCTTAGACAAGCAAAGTGAGAGTGTACACCATCTGATCAGATTGTTTTGAGGGTCTGTTTATGTCCAGTAAAACTAGTCAGAACAAATTAGAAATGTTAAAGTTGGTAGCAATAGCGTTCCTCCTAGATGCTCGGGATTTGAGCACAAACATTACGTCTGGTTCTTTGGTGTCATGATAGTGTCTCCAGCCGTTCATACTTTTGTACCAGACCTGGTAGCGCAGTTGGTAGAGCATTGGCTTAAGGTACAGGAGGCCCCAGGTTCAATCTCGGTCTGCGACATACCAAAGTTGTTAAAAAAAGGTAGTGGTATAGCTCTCTTGCTTATGCTCAGGCAAATATGAGGGTAGATCCACGACAGGTTAGCCCATTGTCAGGATAATGTGTCTTGGTGTGGTATAATGCTTCAAGTGGACGCTGTCTCCAGATAACTGAAATACTGTTAGTGGTACTCTTAACCCAATAAACAGGCTCTTGTGAATCTCATTAGGATCCCCTGCCTGTAATACTTGCAAATTTGAGGTGTTGGCACTATACAGAGAGAATAAGCAAAATGTTTAGATAAATGAAAATAATTTTAATATGGTTGTATCAATTGTACTAATGTAATCACATATATTTTATCTCTCTTCAGGGCATTCGCAAGGAGGCAGAAGCTGTTTTTGGCAAGGTATTGCTTTTTTGTTTAGAAGCATGTTTCTAACTATCAAAATGTTGTCTTTTTTTAATCAACTTAAATGATTATTTTGAAATAATTTCTTTAGGGAAATTGTTCCAACTTTAAAACTGATCTCTTTTATTATTCACATTGTGTGACTTACCCTATGTACCAATTATTGACATATTATTGCTAGTTTAAATGGTTAAGCTGAAAGAAAATATAAGTGGTTAGTTTTGTAAGTTTGCTTTTGATTTTGTAAGTTTTATTTTATATTTACATTGATTTTAGCACTTATGCCAGTAACAATAGTCTTGTGTTTTGTTTCAGAGTAAGTATGACACCCTTGACACTGCTGATGACTCCCCTTCAGAGACTGTTTCCCAACACGCTGAAGCCATTTTTGTTAGCTCAACTATTCTCTGAATAAAGGGAGCTTCCACTTACCCGAACACAGCATCGTTTTAATGCACAGGTTAAAGTTTAGGGTGCAAGTAGTATGAAGCTTTATCCTCATTAATAATCACTGCATAGATTGGAATTATACTTCACATAAGTTAATGTGATTATAAGCACTGACAAGTACTGGGTTGGGTTTTCTGAGAACTGTGGCCCTGGTTAGACTTACCAGACTTTCGTGCATTTAAATAAGACATGCAAGTTCCAGTATTTTGTATGCAATACTATTAAGAAGGACAGTTTGTTTTTTTGTTTCAAAGTTTGCATTTTTGTTTTTAATGATGTCATGGCTTTTTTTACTTATGATGTCATAACTTAGGCAATGATATGGCATTGCTTAGAGTTTTATTTCAAGTTTATCTTTTATCTTTAGTTGTTACAAATCATTCAGTTGCAAAGGATGATTTATCTATTGCAATAGTTTTGCGCTTGTGTTGTTTGGGTTGTTTTTATATATCTACACGATGTTGCTTTTAGTTTTCTCCCTTCAATGTGGTATATTCCTTTACTCTTTCTATCGTGAAGGGCAAGGTTTGAACTCTTATAGACTGGTTTAAGCCCCCATTTTTAGACTCACCCTCAAGGTTGTAACTGTTGTCTTGGTTTCATGTTTGTACTCACACCAAGTGCTCGTGTAAATTAAAATCTATTAATTTACAGTTCATGGAACCTTTTAATATATTCTTATAGCGTTAAACTTTTAAGTAGTAAAGCACTAATCAAAGAGCCTGCGATCCTGTACCAGCTCTTGTTCTTTGTGGCAGATAGTCTATATGGTTGATAAATCAAAAGAAAATGTTTTGTACAAGTAGATTCTATGAGAATGTTGTTGATATATTGGTGAAGGAGAACCAACTATCAGCTAATAAATCTGATGAGTCCACGGGCCTTCACTACATGTGTGTGAGTCTTGTAGTTCTAAGTCCTAGTTGAACTGTATTGTGTGAATGTCTTCCAGTTAAACATCTTACTTCAGCCTTTTTACCAATAATAGCTAGAAAGACACTGATTATGTTCATGTGACTTTAATATTGAAGGGTGTGGGAAGGTTACTCTTCATTTGATTTGTATTTTCTGCATGTTTGTATTTTCTGCATGTCTTCTGTAATCTTGATGTTTCTGGATTGATTATTGTGGTTTAAATCTAAAATGAATTTGCATGACCGTATTGATATATTTACAGTCCATAGGTGATAAAATGAAAATTTGTTTAATAGGGTCTGCCACTTTTATCTTTCCAGGCTACAATAATTGCTATTCTTTATAAGTACATAGTAACAATTTTTTTTTGCATATTCTTGTTACATCTTCAGTTTAGAAAAAAATGAAAATATTAACATTCCATATTTTGTGTAAAAAAAAAAAAGTTATAAATACTGCATCTGAGTGGCCAAACATAGCCCACTAAACAAGTCCTTCCCAGTGGCCAAACAGGGGACTATAGGTTTACCCTCCATCCGTCTGTCTGTCTGTCCGAAAATCTGGATCCTTTGATAACTTAAAAACTATTAGCCCATAACTTCGTTATTTGAAGTCGAATTTTAAAACTATTTCACAGAAATGATCACCATATAGAGATGACGTGTCGCGAGCAAGATTTGGGTCGCTACCTTGAAGGTCAAGGTCACAGCATGACCTTGAAGCAAAATCGTGTCCGGCCCATAGCTTCGTCATTTGAAGTTGGATTTTAAAACTATTTCACAGAAATGATCACCATAATGAGATGACGTGTCGCGAGCAAGATTTGGGTCGCTACCTTAAAGGTCAAGGTCACAGCATGGCCTTGCAGCAAAATCGTGTCCGTCCCATAACTTCGTTATTTAAAGTTGGATTTTAAAACTATTTTACAGAAATGATCACCATATTGAGATGACATGTAGCATGACCTTGCAGCAAAATCGTGTCCGCCCCATAACTTTGTTATTTGAAGTCAGATTTTACAACTATTTCACAGAAGTGATCACCATATTGAGATGACGTATCGCGAACAACATTTGGGTCGATAACTTTAAGGTCAATGTCACAGCATGACCTTGCAGCAAAATCGTGTCCGGCCCATAACTTTTTGAGGGACCGGTAGGGGACTACTGTATTGCCCGCAATACTATCAAATGCTTGTTTTCTTAGCCCCAATACAAATTCACATGTGCACTTGTCATCTATGTCTATATAGTATTGGCTTCTAAGTCCTCCACAACCTTTGTTTTTGTACAACTCAGATGCATGTTAATAAAAACAACTGCATTCAATGCACAAGACAGCAATTTTGAATTAATGAATATTTTGCTCTTTTTTTGCCCAAGATTGTGTTTGTTCATTACTAATTATGCTTTGTGTGATGTGTACAGTATGAAAATAATCCATTCTTCTCTACATTTCAGACTGATAGAACATCCAGGCTTACTAATTATTTAAAGTGGGTATGTACAGTGAACTTATTTAAAGTAAATTTGTAAAGGTTCATTCCAGTAACTTAACAAAAAAATAGAATTCATTTTCATATATTTTTCTTTAACATGTACGTCATATTTTGAAACTGTTTTGTGTTGAATATGTTTTTGTTTGTTAAAGTTAAATATGAAGATTTGTATGACAAAATATTTAATTAGCAAAATATGTTATGCTTTGAAATGTTTGCATTAACAGTAATTTGTGTTTATATGAAGTATGTTAATATAAATCTTTTTTAAGATTTAGAGTTTGTGTTTTTCTGTGTCTTATTTGTAGACTCTCAACTGCTTCTTTTGCCAACTCAAAGTGAAAACATTTAACAAATAATCTTTTTTATTCTTTCTGTTCATTACAGATTTGGGAAAAGATGTCGTGAATTTCCTTGTTAACAAACACCTGAGATAGACATTCATTCATAGACCTGAGAACATTAAAAGTGTTTGGGATTTTTTAAACTGTGTGATAATTGTTTTGTGTCACATTAGTGAATACAAATAAATATGTTGTACAAGTATGCTTGTGTTGTAGTTTTCTCAAAAATTACAATGATTACATAATTGAGATCAAGGAAAAATTGAGAGATCTTTGCTTCTTTAAGATCAAGTGGTGTTCAGGCATACGCTTTTATTATTTATTTGACAAACTCAAGAGGATCATTAAACTTGTGATGGTTAATTTATTTTTAACTTAAGTTTAAAACTATAAACCATAAGCATGTGTATTAAACTATTTAAAAAAATTTATTCCAAACCATTGAAGGGTGAAAAAAGGTTAAAATTAAAATTTTGCTATTATTTTAAGTTTTTATTTTAATCTTTGATTAAAATATAATGTGCTGAATCTTCCCAGGTAATTTGATCAAAACAGCTTTATTTCCTAAGATTTCATGAAAAATGCTACTGGTAACAAGCAAAAATAGTAACTTGACAGCCAAGATTTTGAACAACAGGTCCACTAATTTCATTTAATAGTATTACTGCTGCTAGGAAGGGAATAGGGCAGGATGAAAAAACAATAGAACAAGATTGTAATATTTAGAAATGATTTTTAACCAGATTTTCAACAAAAATCCTGTTCATTAGATTAGTGCATGGTATACGGCATCAAACAGATGGTTTCTGGTCAATAACCTCAGTTTGGAGAAATCAATCTGCTGAAGCTGGATATAGCTAGCTTGGGATTGGATTTGGGATCAATCTGACCACTGTTACTAAACAGTTTCCAGTCAATAACTTCAGTTTGGATAAAACAATTTTGCTGAAACTTTGGATACAGCAAGCTTGACCTAGCTTTAGATTGGATTTATTAAATTAAATCGTTGAAAACCTTGTTTTCTTGTTTAAAATATAACACTATTATAACTTTTGTTTTGAAAAACTTTAAATCTTAAAGAACATTTTTATATTGGCATTGAAGTACATAATGCTGTTCGAACCAGTATTAACTGTTGTGTGAGGAATGTGTTACGCAAGCACGATCTTAACTTAGATCAAACGTGTTTCAAAATGGCAGTGGTTCTGTATCAAAGGGAAATGTGTACAAGACCTCTTCAAATGATAAATTCAAGAGCAATAAAAATCTTGATCTTGAAAGCAATGTTTTCCTTTTTTCTTATAATTAAGGAAATAGTACTAAAAAATTTCATTTAAAAATTATTAGATTCTAAATCTAAAATATTGTTTTAATATGTTACAAAAGTTTCTAGATGTACAGTTACCAATGTCAAATTCTTTACTTCAATCATCTGAAATTTGTATTCCCTCTATGGAAAATAATAAAAACTAAATAGAAACAATTATAGAAACATTTATTCTATGTACAATGCAATAATATCTTAATAAATCTGAAAATCGCACTAACATGTTTGGACATGGCCAATTCCCTCTTTTTCATATGTAAAGGGACTTTACTCTATTAAAAAAAAACACCTTCATTCTTACCTCCCATGTGGGTAGGTATTGCAGAAAACTAAAAAAGTTTTCCACTTTTTAAACTTTTGAAAAACACTTAAGATTGAAGCATACACATAAAATGGAATCCTATTGATTGAGAACTGAGATAAGAATTTATTAAAAAGTTTAAGCGCTTAAAAAACAAGCAAATTAAATTAATTATATTTCTTATATAAAATATGAGAATAAAACGTCCCACAACAGAGATAACTACAACATTTCTTTTATTCTGAAAATAGGGAATTAGTGAAAAATAATCAAAATTATCTTGTCTCCATCTTGTAGGGAACAAATTACAATTATCATTAACAAATTGTAGTCACAAGAAAATAAAATAAAAAAATAACTGCTTAAATATGCTTATTAGCTACATTACTAATCTAAATGTAGTTATTTAATAAAATTATTCTTTACACACAGTTGTACATGCAATGTTGTACATGCAAAAGAAGGAAAGTGTAGTTAACAAATACCTTATATCAAGTTGTAACAAAATTACTCTTTAACATGTCGTCTGATTGTAGAGACAACATTCATCTTTTGAAAATGTTAACATTTATAGATAAAAAACAGGAAAAAATGCATTTAACTATTACATTACCAATAAATGTTTAATTCTCTCAAGGATTTCATATGATAATACTAGACATGTGAAGAAAAAATAGTTAATATTTCTTATCGATAAGTGATGAATATCAGTCCATCACATTTCATTTAAAATGTTGTGGTTAACATTACACACAGTGTAAAGGATTTGTGAGTATAGCCTCTCAAGCATGGTTTGATGCCCATTCTGGGTGAAAGACTTAATTCGAGAAGGTCTTCCAGCCAGCTTGGGATGTATCAGTGGTTCTACAAAGACGTATTGAGGTTTCCGCCACAAAAATAACATCATAATGACAACAGTATTGCTGGGATGCATTAAAAAATATTAAAAATCACAACAGGAAAGGCTGTAAAGATTATTAAAGCACTCTTAATTAGGATATCCTTATAAAAATACAAACAGCTTTAAAAATTTTACATGTATTTCATTTATTTACTTGTATATATTGAAATCCTGCAGAACTGGGCATTTATTCCGTACATATAGAGGTGGCATAATCATTTTGTATAGACATTGAAATTCCACAAAACAAAGAATGTATTGCATACAGTGCCTGGTAATATGACCATAGTTTAATTATTTCATGTAAATGTTGAGCAGCTTCACCATCTTGTTGACGATTAATTCGTGTAGATGATGAAGAACTTCACAAATTCAGTGAGGATTATTTTGTATAGATGTTAAACAGTTTTGCCACCTCGGTGAGATCCTGCCCTTTGGCTCCATCTTCAATCACCTGAAATAACAAACAAAACCATACATCATGCAAGTAAAAAAACAAACATTTCTCTCACATGACCAGTTATTCGACATATTTCCAGTCATAGATATTAGGATTAAAATTTACAAGCAAGTTGGGCTAGTAAATAAGCAATTTTCACTAGCCAGAACGAAAATTCATTAGCCTGAATAAAATTCTGTTTTAATCTTACAAGTAAGCCAAAACAAAAACTAAAAAAAATATGGAAAAAAGCACCATTTAAGTATCAATTGCCTTTATGGGTTTTTTCCCCCGGGTTTTGCACCAGAAACATGTTTCAGTTTACTTTTCCTTGCCATTTTGTTCCATGGCCCAGCTGATTTTAATTTAGTATAGAACTTAATGTACCATGCGGGCACCAGAATATTGTGTGGTTCCTGCACAGTAAACATATTATCGGTTTAGTGCGCATAACATGTTTATGATACAAGCGACAGCTTGCTGAATGAAATAAGCAGCTCAAAAGTTTACAAATTAAAAAGGAAAGTACATTAATTTTTTAACGATCAGGATCTTAGAAGCCCATCGGGCTTGTAAAATGGGAATTTTTACTAGCCCGAGAGAAAATCTACTAGTTTTTTGCTGTCTGGCTAGCGCTAATTTTGACCACTGTATTTCTTATAATACATGAAACAATGAAAAAATTTGGTGAATGTTAATGTTTTATATATAAACAAGGATTATAGTTCCTATGCTAAGAATTGAATAGAATCCCACAGTAAATGATTAATTTGAGAGTTGTTGTACATTTTGCCACACAAATTCAAGATTTATTTTTTTTAACATCACATCTGATATTATAATTGACTTACCTTCAAGTTTTAAGGGATTTGGGTTTTGCCAGCATTTTTGCAGATACTGAGCAGCAACATATCTATCATTATTGCACAGAGGCACGTATGAGGAGCCCAGGGACTGAACCTAGCCGGTCCATTATACTGACACCGAGTCAGGCGTAATGCTGTCCCCTTAGCCCTTAGGGTTAGCGGGGAAGCCACCACTTCTAACTTTAAAGTCTTTGGTTTGACCCGGTCAGGGTTTGAACCAGCGACCTCCCGATCTGCAAGCCGATGCTCTTCCACTTGAGCTATTGCAGCTGGTGCCCTTCAAGTTTTAAAGCTTAAACTAGCAAAGCATGCATATATCAGGCATAGGCAAATGGTGAAGAACCAAATGTGTCAGCTTTTGCTATGAACTGTGATTAGCCTAATAGGCTCTTCACTTTTTTGCTGCTATGTCAATAGCAGTGTGCTAAGTCACTGGTTCTGGTAGATGTTTTCAAACATTATATGTATTATAAATGTGCTTGCCAACCAATCAATGGAGAGGGACAAGTGGTGTTGTAGCTGGAGAAACTACAACAGGTAATTTCACTTTTTAAGTATGTCTACATAGATAGCTACATCCTTTTGATTTATTAAGACCTCAGACAAATAGCTGGATAAAACTGCTCACTGCAGGTCAGCTGGAAGACTTTCCCACATTAAGTCACCCTGAACAGTACTAAAACCCAACAGGAGACTACCACTATGCCATGGCTGCTCCCCTTTATTGTTAGTCTACCTAATTTGTTAAGACTCAATAAAATTCTTGTTCGCTTAAAATTATATGAATTGGTATCAAGACATGTTGATAAAGATCTAGATTTATATATTCTACTTCAACTAGATAAAGTTGAGCTTAGCTGACTCTAGAGTTAACTAACGTAGTTGGTTATGAACGGATATTACTTACCTGTCTTGCTATCTCGAGACGAGTTGGTTCTCCGGTAAACCCATCCAGGTTCCACAGTACCACGCCTACTACGATGTCATCCTTCACGTAAAAGATCACACCTTTCATGTACTCGTCATCTTCAGAGGATTCTACGAGGACGGAAACGTGGAAAATATGTTAGTCTGAAGGAGTGCTTTAATCAGTAAGTGCCATACAGTAAATCAACAAGAAGCGCACATTTGGACATGATAAGTTCTAAACAGGAAATCATACATATTATTAATAAAAGCTGGACTCAAATGACTTCTAAAAGCAATCCCAAATTCTCCATCTATACCTCAAATACACCTCCATCTCGATGGCACTATGATTTCTTTAAGTCAATCCTGGTCAAAGTCATTCGATTAAAGGACATTAACTTCCTGCCCAAAACTGTCAATGCAGTAACGAGGTCTCTTTAAAAAAAATATGAGAAAACATTATAAATCCTAACATACCACTGTTTGAGGTAGATTGTTCGGTGCTCTTCTTGGAGTCGGTAGTGTCAGGTTTGGTCTCACCTGCCTTGACCTTCTTCTTGCCTTTCTTCCTGAACACAGAATACGTCTGCAGACTTGAGTCAATGAGGCCCACAGCTTCATAGCTGATACCAGTACCCAGAATACACCTGCAATGCAACAAAGTTAAATAAAAATACAGTAAATAAAACAGTATTATAATCTGTATCAATTATTGCAGCAGTGTGCTCAAAACTATCTATTCAAATTAAAATTAACATTGTGGGTCCGAGTATTGCTTGCTTTTTTTCTGTTTGTTTTAAATTTTTGACATTCATTGCAGCGATCATTTATGATCATTATAGAAAAGTCCAGCTGTTATTCTACATTCCATTTAAAGGGAATATTTAACAACAAGACAGCATTACAGATTCATTAAATCACATTTAATTTTATATTTGACAATGTTTCTAGATATGAAGCATTGTTCGGTATATATGAACGTTTATGTTCGTTGTGGAACTTTCTAGTCATTCTAGCATGTTGCTGAAGTCCAGTGAGGGACTGCCCAATCAGATCTCCTCTGGCACTTCCGTTCTCTGGATGATTATCTCCTGGACGTGTAATGTCAAAAATTGCATCTTTTTGTTTGCAAGATAAAGAATAAACAAGCAAAAGGTTCTCAAAAAAACATGTTATGTGTAGTGAATTATTTGGATTAGTTATCCTAAAAACTTTCATGTATCAATTTGCAGTTCACATTTCATTAGATAATACAAATGTTACTGCATTTTTACAGAGATACAAAAAACATTGTTTTTTGTTTTGATGACATCATAGGCACCAACATGTTCATTTTATACCAGATTTTCTTATACATCTGAAAGATGATTTGTGATAATTCATGACCTATCAGGCGCTTTTTGATTAGAACTGACCCAGCTTTTACAGTGGAAGTATTCCAAGTGACCTACATCATTTCTGTTGTTTAATTACAGGATATGTACTGACCTGGCTTACCGTATATCCCAGTAAGAGAAATGTACATCTTGAAATAAAGTCATAATCATGATAAGCTATATTTCATTACAACGGGAGGCACTTGTGGCTTAGTGGTAGAGTCGTCAACTTTTATCTCCATTGACTGCTTAGCTTGTTACCTCACAGTTTCTGTCTGTTTGTTTTGTTTTTTGTTACATCGCACCAAAACAATAATGGTCATATTGGGGACATCAAGCTAGCTATTGGTGGAGGAAGACCCCCAGGCTTACGTCTGGGTAGAACCACCAGCGCATCGCAGGTTAGCTGGAAACCCTCCCCACATGAAAGTTCTCGCCCCTACTGGGACTCGAACCCAAGCGATGAAGGGGTGAGAAATATCATGGAAGCGACTCCAACCGCTCGGACACGGGTGTGCCCCCGCAGTTTCGAGTCCTGATCGATGCAGAAGACTTAATGAAGGGATAGTCTTTTAGCTTACTATGGTGAACCAGTGGTTCGACTCAGATATTTGTCCACCACAAAAACTACAGGAGGTTGCTATAATGACCATAATTGTTCACAGCGATGTATTTTAAAAAAAATCCATCATGATCAGCTTACTAAAAGTTATAACTTCAGTAACAGGCATTTTATTTTTATGGTTATATTGATGAGGTCCAGCTAATTACTGGTAGGTAGAACCAGCGTTACATCACATGTTTGCTAGAAAACCTCCCAATTTTGCAGAGTGGGGCTGAGGAGTTACAAGTCAAAGACACTAACCGCTCAGCTACTGGCGCCCCCTACAGGCATTTCATCTAGCCTGTGTTTGTGCACCTGGTATATTTCTGATGTAACCTACTACACTGTGACAAAAATAATTTTCGTCTGCTGGTTAAAACATGACATAGCAAAAATCAGAGAGAAAACTCACCAGAAGCTGGACTGGTATGTGTAGGGTTTAGACTCGCCGGCCATATTAAAGCCTGCCTGCCGACCAGTCAACTCTGCATGCTCATAATGTTCCACACGTCGTCGACCCAACTTGCTGTCGTAGAAACATGCACAGTCCCCTGCCTGTTTAAATAAAGTAGCAAGTCACTGATGTATAACTTTTGTCCCCACAATTTTAATAAGAAATAACTTCTACAAAACCATATATATATATATAAATATATATATATATATATATATATATATATATATATATATATATATATATATATATATATATATATATATATATATACATACATTGTAAAGTAAAATTATAAAAAAGTTAAAATTAGAATTTTTTCAGCAGCAGAAAATATATCTTTCAAAAAACAACTGCATAAAATTCAAACAGAAAAAAGCTACATGTTGCATGTATATCACTGTTACATTCTCTGCAATTTGTATATTTCCCAATTTAAGCTCTGTATGTTGATTAATGATTATTCAACAAATGTTACTTATACATAATACTTTTGGGTTTATAAGAGTCTTTGATTTAATAATTTCAGTAAAAAAAAAAAGCAACAACCCCTTCTCGCAGCCACCACAGTAAAGTCTTACTTGGGTGAAAACCTTTGATGCTTGAACGTTCTCCATCTGACCAGTGCATCCTCTACCTGTATCAATCTTTTTGTACTAACATTAGCTGACTGTCATCAAAATGACAATTTCCTTGTACTCAGTGCAGCGCATATATCAAACCCAAATAAAATTATTTTATTATTTCTTCATACACAATTCAATTTGTCAATTCAATTTGACTTGTACATCAGAATCTAGTCTCAAACAGAAACTTAGATTACATAAAATACTTACAGCCCAGACATCATCCCTGGCCTGGAGGTTGGTATTAACAAGGTAGCCCCCATTGACATTATCCAGCTCCAGTTGACCTGATTCTGCCAGATCGGTGTTGGGTTCCAGACCTACAGCCACCACCACACAATCAACACTTACCTACAGAAAAACAAGGATTTCAGAAAAAGTTTTCACCAATTTGTAAATTTAGAAAGAAAAAAAACAACAGAGGTCAGTTTATGTTCAGATAATATGAAGTTAGTTTTTTTAACTTGTTGAGAAATGCTACTTTCTTACTTTTCAATTTATAAATATCAAATCTTTACAAAAGATTTAAGCCAGAAGTGATATAACTTCCCCTAGACAATCACAAGTTAAGCTAGGATATAAATGTCAGGTCTAAAAAATAAATGAAACTTCATATATCATGTACATAAAAACATTGCTAGGCATACATATTCCTTTACATGCGTGTTTCCTTACATACATGTTCCCTTACAGACATATGCACTCACATACAGATACATACTTACATAGAGGTGACCTTACATATATATGTGCTCTCACATACATGTGTAGTTACAACATGTACCCTAATATGCATATGCAGTCACATACATGGGCACTTACATACATATGCACTTACACACGTGTGCACTTACATACATGTGGTTTTACATACATGTGCCTTTACATACATGTGCCGTAGCATACATGTGTACTTACATATTGTCCTTTGCTGAGGCCTAATTTAACTTTTCCTTCCTCATATACTGCAGATATAATGGCAGAATTAGGAATTACTTGAACATTTCCTGCAAAAAAAGATATCGCATTAAAAAGATAACCACTATCAGTTATCAACAGGTCAAAATGATTTTTATTTACAATCAAACCTTGCTATGGGTACACCAAATAACATATTCAATTAACAATGAGATTTTATAAAACACATTTCTTAAGAATATGTTCAACCTAGCAAAAAAGTGATAAGACAACATAGGAAAATGATAAGACCATGTAAGTAAACTTACTTTCTTCGACTTTTTTTCTTGTCCATTGACTAAGGTATTCTGGTAGAACTTTTGCCATATTACCTAGAGTTAAAACACAGATGCCATTAAAAAAGTTTTAAGTCAGTGTTCGCGATAACCATAAAAAATGTTGGTTCCCTGGGATCCAGTACTCTTAAAAATTTGGGATTCCGTACAAAATCCATCGAGTCCCTGTAACATTTTATTCAATTTAAATAGAAAGCCACTGTGACTGAAAATTTCAAACATGTTTTTGTTTTTTTGCTGGAACTGCGATGCCATTTTCCAGCATCTGCTTTTTGCTCGATACTATGCAACCATGACTGGTTTACTCTATACATTTTGCAAATCTTTAATTATTACGACCTTATCCGATATAAAGAACCAGTCTAATCAGCAAAACGTAATAACTGCATCACGATCATGTGGGAGTATTCCCCAGGTTATTATTAGTTTATTCAGAGCATTTCATTTTCGGAAAACAGAATGGATTTCTACTGGAAATGAAAGTTATGATGCATCCCTGGGACGTATCGTACCTTACAAAAATGGGTCCAAGGCAAATTCGGTGCGTATGTTGATAAGATTACGGTGTTATCGCGAACACTGCAAATAAATAAAACAATGCATACCTAGCATTGCTTCTTTTAGCCACTCAAAAAACAACAACCTCAACTAAATCTCCATGTACTATTATCCTATATTATCATATAATGGTTACTAGTAATGATGTTTAGAAGTGTGTCGTGATCTGAATTGTAAATGCATATCTATGCATATCTAGGTGTAAGTCATGCATATAAATTTATAAACAATTTACAATAATAATTTTACAAACATGCTTATTAAATATTCATACTAGATACAACTTGGAGCACTTTATTACCTTTCTCTGGAAATATCTGATAAACAGCCATTCCTGATGATTTTCCTGCAAAGAAAAGCATCATCACATCTGTTTGTTTTGTTTTAGAAATACATCCCAGCGATAAATTAAAATCATTATAGCAATGTTCAGCTATTCAGTGGAGGAAGACCCCAGACAAATGTTGAGTCAAGGTTTGTTGGAACAAAAAATTATCAAATATAAGTCATTTTACACCTCTTACAAGATTGTACAAAGTATTATTTTTAAATCTTCTATCTTCCTATTATCATCTTTCATCCACATCAATAATGATTTATTTATTTTTTTACAGCTGTTAATTTTTGTTTCATTGTAAGCAAATACTGGTCAGGTTTGTCTCCATCTCAATGTCGGAACAAAGTTTAAGCAATTAAAATCTGATCAACAAACCTCTGTTTGCAAGACCTATGGCCATCTCACTGCCCAGGAATCCCCCACCTATCACTGCTACAGACTTGGCTGTCTTCGTCATCTCGCTCAGCCTCCATAGGTCACTTAACTGTAGGAGAAGATGGACACGATATATATTCAACTGACTTAACTGGGGAATCTTTATAAGTTAGTTTATAATAGTTTATACCAATTATTTATTCATAAATCTACTCTGCTAAAGCTATGTCAATATTATGAGACAGAAAATTACCACTCTACACTATAGACTACTCATACAGCATTCCGACTTGTATTTGCCTATATATCAAGCAGGCTGAGGAGAAAAGAAGAGATCCAGCGCAAGGAAAGGAAGAGCCGCAAACAGCAGAGAACTCATCCTACAACTGTTCCACCACATAGTACCCACCACGGATCCCACTTGCAGCAAGTGGGGCAGAAGCTGCAGCTCCCGCATTGGCTTATTCAGCCACAGCCTCCCCTGCTGCCCCACAAGAGCCATCGCTGATGCCCCACAAGAGCCACTGCTGCTGCCCCACAACAGCCACTGCTGCTGCCCCTAAACAGCCACGGCTGCTGCCCCACAACAGTCACCACTGCTGCCCCACAACTAAGTAAATACTAAGGTGCAGACTCCACTGTCTCTAGTGACAGAAGGATGCCAACAATTAAGTGTTGTTTTTATTTTACTCTGGTTAAACATATCTGTAGTAATTATTCAAGGGCATTGTTTCAAAGAAAATAGGTTACGCGAAACTATCAAAAATGTTATGTCAATTGGACTTTCTGGGCGTATCTGTTAAATCACAAAGGGAAATATTTTAGAGCCTTTTGTCTTTTTACAGCTGTAAAATATACAGATATGCCACTTACCTGGAGCCCCTATAACAATGTGTAAAACCTGGAGACTTGCATTTGCAAGGAAAATGTATCGGCAACATTAAATAAGCTGTTTAAAAAACAAGATTCTTCTTTGCTAGTTATAGTGGTTTGCTAGTTGATCACAACTGCAATCTATATATTTAATACTGCGCCTGCCAGCAGTGTTGTTTTTTTTCCTTTGCCATAAAGGTGGCAGGATCTTTCACAAGGAAAGAATTGCATTCTTCAAATTAGGAAAAAATTGTGACATTTAGATTGCAATACTGTATATATGTCCCATTTACAACAGTGTTACATTTTTTTTATACAATTGCTTGCTTTCCTTTTTTTTACACTATATGGTATGAAAATAAACACATTAGACAGTTTTATAGTTAGCTATGTGGTTTGAACCTAGGACCCTCAGTTCCTGGGGCCAACATCTTTACCACTAGAGCACAGATGCTCAAGAGTTTACTTACATTTCTATACAATACAGTCCTATCCTTGACATCTTGTCCTGCTCTCTCCAACACTGGATGATTCTTAGGCCTTCCTCCTGAAATTGTTTCAAACATAACTCATTACCTTAACATAAACAATACAATTATCAGCCATTGGAAGGTTGAAGAAATGTATCACAGTTTTATTTTTAAAGATTCATCACTCTAAAAATCTACAAATCATAAATGTACCAAAATATTTACTCAGGCCTAAGCAATGCTTTGGTATGTTACATCATAGGTTGGACCCATTTACGAAAATGCACCATTCCACATACTTGGTTACAATTGCTACTTGCCCAAGTGCGATCTTTGAATGACAGACTTAATTTCAAACTTTCTATCGCTTCCGGCTTTGAATCAGGCTGTTTTGTTTTTTTACCAAATTTAAACATTCTTGCGAAATTCTACGTATTAAGATATAAAAAATAAATCTAGTTAATTCATTCTTATATACATGCAAATATTTTTTCATTTTTCTACTTATCCAACATTCTCTATACTTTACACTCTAAAGGTTGCCTTAAGAGATTCCTTCACAGGTCTGGGAACATTCTTTTACTTACTTACTCACTTAAAACAACATCATAAAGAAAAATTATGTACCTGTAGCTATCAAACATTTGTCAAATCCAATTAGTGTGCCATCTTCCAATTCTACCCTTTTGTTCGCTGAATCTAACTTCACAACCTGTAACAGAAGATAACTTAGCTATCAATGTCTAGTTAACTTTTCCAATATATAAAAATAAATATATATAAAAAATATATAAAAAAATAAGAATCATTTTATGCATGAAACACAGGAATAATCTTGAATCTCTTTTCATGGGATGCAGTTCTCTGCAATAAATTCATCCTGATTTCCAAAGTAACAGTTCTCTGCAATAAACTCATCCTGATTTCCAGAGTAAGAAAATAATTTGGTAAATCCAACATTTGTCATTTGTTGTAATGTTTTATAAATGTAGTCAACATTTAATTTTTAATTTTTTTATACATTTTTATAGAGTATTTTTCTATAAAATTACTGCACAAACTATTTTCATATAAAAATGATGATAATTATTTATAATATTCATTCACACAGCACACAACTCATTGAACCCGAATGATGCATTAAAGCAGCACGAAAAACAGCCTCCTCATGCCAGGAGATGACTTATCGCGTCGCATTTTCCTGTGTCTGGCGCCGATTGCCGCGGCCCTGAAAATGGCTCGGCTACTGCCGAATGCTGCGTTAATGCGTCCATCATATATGCTAGTTAAAACTCATGTTTTCAAACACTTTTCAGTCTCGGCCAATCAAGCACATCACAGTATCGTAAATACAAATGTCTTCTTAATCTAAATCTACCGGCTTAACTCATTTTTTATTATTTCATTTATTGTAGCGAGACAACAGAAAAATCGGCGACATTTTCTCTGATTCACATCTAATTTGAAACATTTCTCGGGTGAAATACGATCGTATAAGCAGTTTTCAAACGTTTAATTTATACTTCAATCTCAGCTCATATATCGGAATTTCATGTAACCCAGACATACACACAATGAATTAATTATGTCGAGACAAAGAAAAACGGGCGACGTGCCTTACTGATAGCTTTAAGATTCTTACTTTTACGCATATGTATCAGCGGATATGTGGAATTACCTGCGTCAGATCCAATAATAATATGATAATTGCTGATGTCACTAGATAAGACAAAATCTAACTCTTGGAAATCGCCGAAGTTTTCAATCAAATATGAAGTTTAAGAGCGTTATTTTCTCAAACTACCGGTAAATCGCAACTTTAAATCAAAGACCGCCGACTATTTTGAAGTAACTCATTATATAAAATATTATAATAAAGCAGTGTTATTTACATTATATACATGTTAAAAAGTTGATGAGGTCAATAATATTTCAATTTGATAATTTGAAATGTGTTGATTTTGATATTGTCAATCTTACGTGTTCTTCAGATTTCAGTCATTTTCACTCTTTTCTGAAGTATTTCTTCTCATACCGTGTTAAAAATTACATGGTTGTGTAAAGCACTTTCTGTGCTACAAGTATGTGAAAATATCCTTTTAAAGTATTTCCAAAATGACATGTTTATTGTGTTGTGTATACAACCATCCCCAATATCTTCCACTGACCATTAATCCACACCAGATGTGTCTAGGCATGAGGGGCAGATAAGACCCCCACTAGGTGTAGGGGATGACAGGAGAAATGCCTCTAGGGTATGACTGGTTAATTGGCTGTAGGGCTCAATGAGTTAAAAAAAAGTAAATGCCTTACCAAACAACACACCATGTGAAAGCCTGGTAATAATATACAAACAACAACACTTTTGTACCTTTCTTCCTTTTAACAATCCAAGTCCTCCCCTGTCAGAATAAGGCAACTTTTTAGGTTCCATATATAGGCCTTCATATCGGAAAACACTGAAAAAACACCAAACAAGTCCATATTTTAATTACCGTGCAACCTAAAGCACATCACATTTGTTCCTTGTATGTTTGTATATGGTGCCTATAATAACTGATAAAGATAGGTCTTTAAAACTTTGTAAGTCTCTTTAAAATCTATCTTCACATTGTTTGGAATAAGGGAAACATCAATAAAGTGTTTGAAGAGGCTGTTACATTGGGTGAAGTCCATATTGGTATAATAATTACTGAGATTTTAAACTTTGAACTAAATAAAATATAAATAATTATTTTTTGATTTGAAATGTGAATAAAGACAAAAGCTGCTTAATATCCCATTATTACCAATTGTCTCCTGGGCCTTCTGTTTATACTCCGCTGTAAAAGTTGCAACATTACTCAACAACTCTGAGGTACATTGCAGCAAACAGAATCACAGCCATTATAGCAACTTTCAGCTATTATTGTTGGAGTAAAACCCTAGAAAAATGGAAATCTACCACTAGGCCACAAGTTAATTGGTAAGAATTCTTTCTTTAACAGATCAAACCACTGCGACAGATGAATGTCAATAATCATTATTGACATATATCTCAAATTTAAGAAACTTTTAAGTTTTATAACGAAACAATTATGGAAAAGTAGTGAAAAAAAAAACCAACTTATTTTATACAGTTCTATTGTTCTGACCATTAGCTGACCAAAATCATTGCGACCGATGAATGACAATAATTATTACTGACAAATATCTCAAATTAAACAAACTTTTAATTTTTATAACATCAAAATTATGGAAAAGTATTAAAAACAACAACAATCAACAACTTACTTTTTACAGTTTCATTGTTCTGACATTGAAACACAACAAGACTTACCTGACTTTCTTACCACTAGAAGTGGAATATTTAAAGTCTTTATAAGCATCAACATCATCATCGTGCCAGAACTGCTTTGACAGAGGTGGTCGTATATAGGGTGGGTAGGGCTCTTCAGATATCATCAAAACCTGAAGAAAACAAAGTTTCTAAAATGTGCTAAAGTCACTACAGTGCTTGTTTATTAATATATTTGTTTGTTTATTGGGTTTATCATCCCGCCAACAGTATTTCAGTTATCTGGAGACGGTGTCCACTTAATGCATATATAGTGCTGCCTTCATCGGTATACCAATGCCATGAACACCTGGGATGATAGCCCACCCTGTCACATTATTCTGACACCGGGCCAACCAGTTGTGGAACTGCCCTTATGTTTGCTTGAGCATTAGCAAGGGAGCTATACACAACCATTTTTAACAACTCTGATATGTCCTGGCAACTTATTGAACCTGGGGCCTCCTGTACCTGTTGCTAATGCTCTACCGATTGCACAACCAGGTCCGGTCAAATTTAAAATGATATTTCAACAAAACTTTATGTAAACTATATCTAGCTGCCCATTCAAATGTAGAATTCTGATGCAGTTTAAAACTTACTTTAGCGTTTACATCTTTAGTCTTGATGGCAATGAATGCCTCTAGTGATGCTATACCTCCACCAATCAACAGGTAAGGGACATGACTGGGAATCTCAGGCACATTGGACCAGTCTATTTCTGAAAAAGAAAGAGTACAACAGTTTTGATTATGGATGCCAATTGGATAACTGATTAATCATTGGTGATACTGACAGTTCGAACTAAAGATTGTTTTCAAATAACCTAATCAGCCATTGTTACCTGGAAGATCCTACAAAATGCTGTTCATTGATGCCCTAGATCTTTGTGAACAGTCAACTATAAAACCCCACTCGATATTGCAAACAGGTATTTCCTACCAGAGCCACGCTGCAGAGAAAGCTATCTTTAAGCTAAGGAAACCACATGACCACTTACTATAGAAATCATGTTATTATTGTCATACGGGTCATCCCCTCTGATGTCAATATCTTTTTTAATCAGTGATCACTATTGTGCTTTTTACAGACTTTGAAAAAAATGAACATTTAAAGTTATTATTTTTACAATTGGTTCTGTTTTACAGTATAGTGAGTGTCAAAATTTGTCTTTATACAGACTAATGTATAATTTTATACAGAAATTATGCTCATATTCCCCAAACCAGTGGTCAGGTATTGTTACATGTATTCAATACACAGGTAGGCACACTGCCAATACCACTTTTAATCTCTTTTTATGTAGAATAGCCGGTAACAAAATTCTGTTACCTGTTAATCACTCCTTTATTATTATATATCGATATAATGTTACATAACATTTACAATTTATATAAAATATCTATTTCTCAATATAACAAGTTACAGTGACTTTCCCACCCTCACACACTTACCAGCAAATTACGAAAAATTAGGAAAAAAAATGTATGTGCCAGGGTGTGATCCCCCTGATATAACAAACTCTTATACATCCGTCGTCAAACATGAAAAGTTGTACTGCTCACCATCCCAAACTAAACAAAAATTTTCTATGACAGGGTAGCTAAACAGTGATCTTGTAGGCAATTTGAACAAAAATACAGTACACCAGAATGTACAGGCAGGGATAAACGGCACTGCATGAAAAAACAGCTAATATCACCTTCATCTTCAGCATTCATTGTCTGACATTGTCATGTTCATTGTTTGAGTCGGGGAAAAATAGGTTACCACTGTTAAGTCTAAATTTAGTATAAGCGGGTTGTTTGGGCTCTGTTCTTTATTGTGAAAACAAATTATATCAACTTCCGCCCTCTTTCAATATAACACAGGCATTTAAATGGTAGATTGTAAGACTGCAGAGTAATTAGGAAGCAGAAAGAATGACCACATAAGTGAATGGACGGACTCATGTTATCCTAAGTACTGGTATAGGCTGGTAATGTTCGTCGAGTTAATTGGTCAATAATTTTAAAAGGTAAACTGGTTACTGATTTTGTAACCGAGGCCATCCCAAGTTTTGAGACAAAGAGTATAACAGTTTTGATTAAGGATGCCAATTGGATAACCAATTAATCATTCTAGGTGGTATCTAAAGATTGTTTTCAAATAACCTAATAAGCAATTGTTAAATCCTGCAAAATACTGTTCATTGATGCCCTAGATCTGTGTGAACAGTCAATTATAAAACCCCACTTGTTATTGCAAACAGGTATTTCCTACCTGAGCTACGCTGCAGAGAAAGCTATTTTCAAGCTAAGGAAACCACTAACTATTGAAATCATGTTATTATTGTCATATGGGTATATAAGACACTGAACAATACAGCTCATCATGGTTTGATCACTAATGCATCAATCTAGCTTGCAAGAACATTTATCTTTGGTTTATGTCTGGTCTGGGAAAGTGTCTCATAAAACCGTTAGCACATGTTATCTCTGTAGGTGCTGTATAGATACCTTCCCTCAACTGAGATACACATGCAACAAGTGAAGGTAAGACATACATCCCATAATGCTCTACTAAACAACCATATTTCTGGTACCATATCCAGGCAATTCTAACCAGTGCCAGGTGTAAAGTCATGGAAAAAAAATAAAGGATTTAGCAGAAACTGTTCCTCATACCTGGGATTCCTTATTCATAAGTACACCCTCACTGTAATACCATAGAAGTAAATACATGTCTACCTTTCTCAGTTTCTTCTGTTGAAACTTTGGCGGCTGTGGCAGCATCTTCTTCTTCTTTGGCAAGGAGAGTCTGTGACTGAGTCAATTGCTTGAGCAAAGAAAGTATGATCAATTAGTATTATTTGAACAGATAGTAAAAAAATACATAAAAGTAGAGTTCAAGCATATAGGAAATGAACACAACAGATGAGATAAAAAAAACACTACATTATTTGGTACAGCAATAGTTAATGATTCCGCTTTTTAATAGTAACTACGTCTCACTAATATTTTAATTTAATGACAATTTCATTTAAATATATGAAGAATTAAGTTATTTTCTTTTTAGATGCTTTACATACAAATCTTGTCAGTTTCAAGATTTGTTTGGTTTTTCCCTACAACAGTAGTTCAGTCATTAGGTGACAGTGTCCACTAGACACTGATATAGTGCTACTTTAATTTTGAATAGCATGTCGTGAACACCTGGCGTAATACCATGCCCAGTCACAGTATCCTGACACAGGACCTACCAGACATGAAATTGCCCTTTATATTTGCTTGAGTCTTTGCAAGGGAGCTATACCACTACCAATTTTAATGACTTTGGTTTCTTGAGGCCAGACATCAAACCTGGGCCTCCGGTATCTAGATGCTCTGCCAACTGCACTACCAGGTCTAGTACTTTCAAGATTAGATTGACTATCAAAAAATCATAGATGAAAATAACTTAAATCATTGTAGAATAACTTCTTCAGTAAAAAGGTAACAATTCTTATTACAGTTTGTTTCTGCAATGAATCAGATAATAGACTCTTGCTATGAGACAATTGTTGTACAAGAACCAGTTGTGCTGTTTTTGTATATTGTAACTATTTTTTGTATTTGTTTGTTATTTAATTCAATTGACTGGTTGAATATTCCCAGCTATCAGCAGCCATACCTTGTATGCTGCCATGGAGAGACCAATGCCAGCCAACACGGCTGCTAGGTGTTTTCTTGACCATTGCTGGTATGTCTGACCTTGGGAACTTGCTGGGTCAGCACCAGCAGCATGCAGATGTCTTGAGCAGCAGCATGTCCTAACTAAAGCAGCTGTGGGAAATAGATTGGGAAAAGAAATATATATTATGTAACAGCAGAAACGTGAATTGGTCTTTCACCTATCATAGGGAACATAATAGAATATGTAAAATGGGTGCATTGTTTTTTCTTAAAAATGTGTTATAATTTATCATTTATGCACAACACAAATGTTAAATCACTGTCTGTATTTTTATGGTTGCATAAATCATTTAACCCACTCTATTGTTACAACAGTTAATGTTATTCAAGCACAGAAAGCAGATTGCGTACTGACCTATTCTCTTTTTTTTTTTTTTGTAGTGCCATAAACATAGTCAGCGTTGCCATTCTTACTGCAGTGTAAGTGCAGTTTGAAATATGTGCTTTTTATTTGGTTGCTTTTATTATTGTAGAGTTTATGTTTGATAAAATCCTGCCTGTTCTCATTCAAGTTTCATGGGTAGAGAGAGCAAAATTAAATGTTGTTTTTAAATACCAGCTTTTATTGTATTCCATAAATATATGTTATGCGCATGTGCAACAGCAACATCATAAATAAAGCCTGAGGAAACAGCTTTACTGTACCATTAAAATAGCCATAGCGATTCTAAATAACTTGCACTCATTTACAATGTACATTATAACTTTTTTACAGAGCAGCTGCTGCATGGTAACATGTACATATCCAAAAGTGGTGTTATAACGCCTCAGCATGCTGTTTTAATGTTCCAGTCTACCATTTAGCTCATATGCATGTTGTAAATACACACATTTCTTGCATCACTTTCAAAGCTGCCAGGAACAAATGCTATGGAAGTCCAGTCTAAATGTAATAAATAAATACACTTTCACTTAAATGGTGAAAATCCATCAAATTCAAAATGACATCATCTGGAAGGGTGTCAATTAACAAATATCGTGAAGTTTATAATCACCTTTACTCGAGTTTAGCTGCGCTGACAAACCTACAACGGTTGGAAACCGGCGTACTTCTTTACACCACATGTTTGACTCGACCGACAATGTCAAACGAGTACCCAAGGGGAGGTCACTCTACGCAAATATAAACACGAAGGTTAAAACCAGTAATTATGTCAATAAAAGGTAACTGCGCAGCAAGGGTGCAGACTATGCATTTGTTAAAATGGAAATTTGCTAGACAACTCATTATATGTAAAAACAGATGCTACTTACAAAAAAAAAAAAAAAAAAAAAAAAAAAAAAAAAAAAAAACACGATAAAATGAGTACAGTTACATGTATATCTCCGTATACTGTCGTAGCTCTAAGAAAGACAACCACTGCAGAGTAATAAGCACGATTATGTCCCTTAAAATCACACCAGACAGGTATGTTATTTTTGTGCGGAAGAAACAACAAGAGAATTGCACTAAGTAAATAATAACAGGTGGCGTAGTAGTCGTGAGCGTGGTAGTTATAAACGAACAGTGGAAACACTAATAGCAACAAGGGTAGCAGTAGCAAAATGAATTTATCAACAGTTTGTTTTAATTTTTGGCGGTGTCAATAGAGACAGAGTCCACAGATGTGAGAGAGCTGAATTTCGGAAGCACACAAGATTAACCCTGCATGACATTGACTAACCGCATATAGTCTTCATTCCTGGGAAAAGGTGTAGAGAAACATATAGATGGTTTCCTCATCAGTGAAGATCCCTTATCTTGATAGCCATCTGTGAAGGCAACTTCAAGGGATTTTCAGATGAATTATATGAACCGTAAATTTTGTTTTATTTTATTTCTTCATTTGTGGTCCAAAAATTAAAAGCTTGACACGATTTGAAAGCTCTTGAAATTCATACTTTGAGAATGCAATATTTTTAAAATTGATAAATGCACAAAGAATAAATACACAGAAATCAATAAAATTATTAGCTCATCCTTGAATAAAATGAACAGAGTATCTTTTTTGGTTGTATTTTCTTAACCTTTTAAACTATCAAAATATAGCTTTAGTATTGAAAATATTTCATAAAAACTGTTACATTTGATATAAAATTCTGTAAAAGAGACTGAAAAATAAAAACAGTGATGAGTTTAATACACTACATATTTCAAGATTTCGACATACACTAGCTTCTGCCTTCAAAGATGGCTTCCTATAAACTGTCTTAACTGGGCATATGACATCACATGGAAACTATCTATATGCATGTCAAAGGAGACTGGACTTAATGCTTCAAATGTTGACAATAATAGCTTATTGTTATCATTTAAAACTGTAAGTGTGTGTGATTGTGTAATGCAAAAAACATAAAGTACATCAAATGCAGACTTATTAATGAATACAGCTGCCCAGGAATATTACTCAGTGACTTATTTGTCATCTTCGGCCGTTTCCATACTCGCATATTTATGAAAGTAAAATAGTCGAGGTGTTCCGAATGTCAGTGACTAGAGTAAAGGAGAGAGAGAGAGAGAGAGAGAGAGAGAGAGAGAGAGCGATCGAGAGAGAGAGAGGGACAGACAGACAGACAGACAAACAGAGAGAGAGAGAGAGTTGGCCGTTTCCATACACGTTCGCATATTTGTGAAAGTAAAATAGCCGAGGTGTTCCAAATGTCAGTGACTAGAGTAAAGGAGAGAGAGAGACACACACACCCACACAGAAAGACAGAGAGAGACACACAGAGAGAGACAGAGAGAGAGAGTCGGCCGTTTCCATACACCATCTCATATTTATGAAAGTAAAATAGCCGAGGTGTTCCGAATGTCAGTGACTAGAGTAAAGGAGAGAGAGAGAGAGCGAGCGAGCGAGAGTGAGGGACAGACAGACAGACAGACAGACAGACAGAGAGAGTCGGCCGTTTCCATACACGTTCGCATATTTATGAAAGTAAAATAGCCGAGGTGTTCCGAATGTCAGTGACTACAGTAAAGGAGAGAGAGAGAGAGCGAGCGAGAGAGACAGACAGAGAGAGAGAGAGAGAGAGTCGGTCGTTTCCATACACCTTCTCATATTTATGAAAGTAAAATAGCCGAGGTGTTCCGAATGTCAGTGACTAGAGTAAAGGGGAGAGAGAGAGAGAGAGAGAGGGAGAGAGAGCGAGAGACAGAGAGAGAGAGACAGAGAGAGACAGAGAGGCAGAGAGAGAAAGAGAGAGGGAGAAAGAGAGAGAGAGAGAGAGAGAGAGAGAGAGAGAGAGAGAGAGAGAGAGAGAGAGAGAGAGAGAGAGAGAATGTCATTAAAACGTGTGTTCCAATGACTATCATTTGTATACCAGGCCGAATAATTTGCCGTATCCTCACTGGGTTTGTTGTTGTTGTTTTTTTGCCACCGTTTCGCAGTCAGGATTAAGATTCAAATTGCAGAGGAGTAGAGTTCACGAAATAAATAACTGCTGTTAATTTTGAAATCAGTCTATTTTGGTAGCGTCTGGTTGCGCTTTTAGCATTTATTTAGGGCATAATTGTAGCTAAAATACAATGATATGCAAAGTATTCTATGTTTATTATAATAGTTTCTAAAATCGGATGTTAGTAACTGTGTTGCAAGTTTTATCCTTATGTATACTATATATTTAGAAAATGTGATTTTGCAGCTGAAGGTTTATCTGCTTTCCAATGAGTTGATTCACCATGGAATAATTTAAAAGTCAACATTGTTTGCATACCTTTAATCCTTTACAGAGTAAAACTTACACCGCCTAAACAACACTTTTCAGCGCTTTGATTTTCATATTTCTAAATGTAATAAAACGAGATGTCAATATGCGAAATAGCAGTTTAGTTCAGTTATCATTTAATGTGACCAAAAGTATTAAATATGAGCTGTCAGAATGGGGTGGGTGTGGGTGGGGGCAGTGGCGGGGACCCCAGGAAATACAGCAAAAAGATAATCTGGCCATATTAGTGCACATGTTTTGTTACACCCCAAAATGGTTAATGCACTGTCGGCCTGGCATGCAGGAATGGATCAAACTCTGTATGTGTGTGGAGGGGGGGGGGGGGTGTAATGCATACCCCCACCAACCAGTTAAAAGAGTAGAGATGTGAAAACACATACATGTAAGCTTACAAAACACTAAGCTTTTAAAGTAAATTTGGTCAGTTGACTTCTTAGATCGAAGTAAGGGTTCCTAACTGTGTATGTGTATCCAGTATTTACTGCGATAAAGTTAAATGGATCTTGATTCATAACCAACCCACACCCAAATCTACTGGATCCGCCCCATTTGACAAGGTTCGAATGTGGGGAAAGTTGTCCAAACTATGCAGTGATCTAGTGTTTTCTAACCAACATTCAAAAGCGAATCATCATAATCAGCATGTCAAAATTTCATTAATTTTATTTAGTATGATTTGTGAAATATTGCGTAGTAATAACAAAGCCAACGCAAGAGCATTTTATTGTCAATCAACTAATCGACTGATAGAGCACAGCTTTCAATTTCTATACCGCTGATAGCGCACGTGCCATATGTCATTTACACCATGTTATGTAATTGTAACATTGACGGTGAAACCATATTATGGTGTTTACACGCTAGATGAACATAGTCGTTTACAAACACCTCAATAAAAGCAAATATTATAAGCAAAATCGTCATTTTAACCAAAATTAATAAAACACGCAGCATCAGGGATGAATCAAGGGGTGGGCATGTGGGGGATGCATCCCCCAAACAACCAGGTAAAAGAGTAGAGTTGTGAAAACACATACATGTTAGCTTAAGAATACCAAGCTTTTAAAGTAAATTTTGTCTGTTGACTGCTTAAGTCCCTTAGGGTACCTTACTGTGTATAGATATATAATATTTACTGCTATATTTGAAATTGATTCATACCCCCGAACTTTCCATCCCTACCAAAATTTTCTGGATCCGCCCCTATATCAGGTCACACTTACAAGCATGCAAAGTGGAAGCGATATTTTTGTAGATGAAAACTCATATAATATGAAACGTGTTTGTTTGCTATTGTATTTTAAACTGCAAGGAAACATATTTGACATCAATGATCATTATAGCGAAGTCCTGCTGTTTTGATCGAGAAAGATCCTGGACGAATGTCTTTGTAGAACCACGGACATATCCTACAACGGCTGGCAATCGGAACACCTCGGATAATTCACGAATCATCTCTCAGATGTATGTAGGTAGTCGGATCACCTCGGCCATTTATCTAAATGGGACTTCTTTTGAGACAGACGTCAAAACAAAGATGGCAGCTCTGGTGACAGCTCACTACAGTACGATGTCAGTAAAACTTCAATTTGTGGCGGCTTCAAATTTGAATCATCCAATTTTAATTTATCCAGGAAAGCAGACACGCAGCTGTCAAACGATGGCAGTGTTTATGTTTTGTGCGAACTACTTAGGCATATTCTTATTCCGACTTCCGGCGAACAAAACGATCGTGATTTCATTATAAGTATTATTGCACCAGAAACACCCGAGGGATGATTGTCCCGAGGAAGGAATTACCCGAGGAGTTCCGATTGCATCGGCTGGAAGACTTTCAAACGTTAGGCTTTCGGCCCGACCGCAGCTCGAACCCGCACAGTGAGGAACCGAGTAGTCAGCGACCACTATTCGGTGACGGGCGCCTTACTCATGTGCATCTTTTGAAAAAAAAAACACACACACGAGAGAATCACATAAATTTGAATGTTGCAGAAGACCAAAATATAACAATGCAATAAATACATGTATATATCTGTAGTGAACAACCGTATATAAGATTATGAGAGTATGCACATTGCCCTTGACATAGCACTTGCTATTTGCATATTGCTTATGTATGGTGGCATATTTTCGCCAAAAATAGATTATAAATTGTCATGTAACTGATATCTGTCTTTCACTTTAGTAACATATACATGTATCTGGCAAAATGAAAATGCATACAGTTATCAAGATACGCATTGATAGTATCTCAAAAGGATACTAATAATAGTATCTTGGTGTGTTAGTGCTTTATATCACCACTACATTCCTGTTGTCATATTTTCACGATATCTCAAGAAGATCCATGTAAACGTTATCAAGAAAAAGTATGCACGAAATTTATAGCGCTTGTATGATTCCACTTATCTTATAGTTAGGTACATTCGGTCATTTCCACGTGTACCAGATAGAGTGTTGCTTCCATAGAGATTGCAAAGCGTTGATACACGATACGATATCACACGCAATCTTATTTTCTTGACACCAGGCTGACCGGATGTTAAATTTCCATTATATGCCGAGCTTTAATTGGAGGTTGTATATAAATATTATTTGTAATGCCTTTTGCATCGGCCTGGACTGGAAGTCACGTCCTTCCGCACAAAACACATAAAATGATAAAGTCAGCGATTCGCGACTTCTAAGATGGTAATTGTATATGGGACCCAAAAGCATCGTCCACCAGTAACCATCTAAAATAGTGAAGCTGTGAAAATACATAAATGTAAGCTTAAAAAACACCAAGCTTTTAAAGTACTAGTAAATTGTCTGTTGACTGCTTAAATCGACGTAAGGATCCGTTACTGTATAATATATATCTAGTATTTACTGCGATAAAGTCAAATGAATCTTGATTTATACCCGCCTTCCAAAGTTTTCTGGATCCGCCCCCCCCCCCCCCCCCCCCAGCCGTGTACATATCTTCATTAGAGTAGTTATGATAAAAGAAACGCTCAAATCATTTACAGAGAGTATAAGTAAATTATCTTTATGTTCATGTGTGTATGCTATAGATGTAAATTATTATCATATTTCCATTGTATTCATCAATATGTTATCCGACAGTTTGCCTATATCTAATATATGTAACAATATCTGACCTCTGTTTGGGGGTATTAGTGCATAATTTATGCAGAAAAAAATCATACTTTATTCTAACCTTTGACTACTTTCAACAGTATCTCAGTTTAAGGGCAGTTTAACTCGGTAATCAACACTTAAATGTTCACTTTTTTCAAATCTTAAAATAAGAACAAATGGGATTCCTCCTAAAAATAGACAACGACGTCACAGCGGATGACGTGTAAGAGCTAAAACATAAGTGGTCACCTGGTTTTCTTAGTTTAAAAATAGCTATGTGTGCAACTTGGCTCAGATAGGAAAACATGTTTTAAATGACGATTGTGGCGTTATGGTTCACTTTTCAGACAGATGTAGGACATCAATAAACAGAATTTTACGAGATCTGTTCCAGTAATAATGGTTTGTTAAGATGTTAAATCGTTGGTCCAAACTGTCGGATACCACCTTTAAATGGGAAATTTTACAATCCGACACAGGCTCCATATGGCTCCCATTTCGACAAACCCAGATGGCAAAAGTGTATAAAACCCACATGGGCATTGGGCAATATCTGCGTATGACTATAAATATTCAATTAGGCGGGTCCCTTGTGGGTGCTATGCACATAGAAATGTTTTTCACACGGGACCCATAATAGCCCCAGGTATTAATTTTCACTATTAATGGCAAAATCGTTAAAACATTTACAGTGTGTTGATGTAAAATAGATATCGGTATGTGTCCTATGGATGTAAATTATTACACGGGGTCCATATGATCCCATTTTACGAGCGGAAACGGTGTCAGGGTCTCGTATTTCTACCGTGTCGAAATTTCTCACACGCCCCAATGCGCATGCGCAAAATTTAATAGAAATATGATGGTCCAAGATTTCCTCCCGGCACACATTACGTGAAATATTCTAGGTATACATGTATATCGTAAAGATAGAACGATTGGTACAGAAACGTCAGACCGTGTATAGACGGACCTAAATTTTCACCCAGGCACACATTTCCATCTTAAGTAAACGTGTAGAATTCATCTATACATGTTTATGAAAGTGTCATAAATATAGGCCTGTAAGAAATATCAGCCCATCTTAAGTAAAGGTCTAATATGTAGGGATACATGTTCATGTATATGATAGTGATAGAAAGCCGGGCCTGATAGAAACATCAGGCCATGTATTAATGGGCTTATATTTCCACCCGTGCACGTGTTTCAATATTAAGTAAATGAAAAAAAACTGTGTATAAATATAGATATAGAAAGACCGACCCTACGGAAACACCAGACCGTGTGTAGATGGGTTTATATTTCCACCAGGGCAAAAATTTCCATCTTAAGTAAAAGTGTAATATTTGTGTATGCATGAATCAGGTAGATAGAGAAATATTGTTCTGATAGAAACATCAGCCCGTGTATATATAGGCTTATAATTCCACACAGGTACACATTTCCATATTAAGTAAAAGTGTAACATTTATATATGAATGTATCTGGTAGATAGAGAAAGATTGGTCTGATAGAAACATCAGCCCGTGTATATGTGGGCTTATAATTCCACCCAGGTACACATTTCCATATTAAGTAAAAGTGTAACATTTATATATGAATGTATCTGGTAGATAGAGAAAGATTGGTCTGATAGAAACATCAGCCCGTGTATATGTGGGCTTATAATTCCACCCAGGTACACATTTCCATATTAAGTAAAAGTGTAACATTTATATATGAATGTATCTGGTAGATAGAGAAAGATTGGTCTGATAGAAACATCAGCCCGTGTATATATGGGCTTATAATTCCACCCAGGTACACATTTCCATATTAAGTAAAAGTGTAACATTTATATATGAATGTATCTGGTAGATAGAGAAAGATTGGTCTGATAGAAACATCAGCCCGTGTATATGTGGGCTTATAATTCCACCCAGGTACACATTTCCATATTAAGTAAAAGTGTAACATTTATATATGAATGTATCTGGTAGATAGAGAAAGATTGGTCTGATAGAAACATCAGCCCGTGTATATGTGGGCTTATAATTCCACCCAGGTACACATTTCCATATTAAGTAAAAGTGTAACATTTATATATGAATGTATCTGGTAGATAGAGAAAGATTGGTCTGATAGAAACATCAGCCCGTGTATATATGGGCTTATAATTCCACCCAGGTACACATTTCCATATTAAGTAAAAGTGTAACATTTATATATGAATGTATCTGGTAGATAGAGAAAGATTGGTCTGATAGAAACATCAGCCCGTGTATATGTGGGCTTATAATTCCACCCAGGTACACATTTCCATATTAAGTAAAAGTGTAACATTTATATATGAATGTATCTGGTAGATAGAGAAAGATTGGTCTGATAGAAACATCAGCCCGTGTATATGTGGGCTTATAATTCCACCCAGGTACACATTTCCATATTAAGTAAAAGTGTAACATTTATATATGAATGTATCTGGTAGATAGAGAAAGATTGGTCTGATAGAAACATCAGCCCGTGTATATGTGGGCTTATAATTCCACCCAGGTACACATTTCCATATTAAGTAAAAGTGTAACATTTATATATGAATGTATCTGGTAGATAGAGAAAGATTGGTCTGATAGAAACATCAGCCCGTGTATATGTGGGCTTATAATTCCAAACGGGTGCATGTTTCCATACTAAATAAACGAAAAGAACACTGGGTATAAATATAGATGTAAAAAGGCGAGCCCTACAAAAACATCAGACCGTGTATAGATGGGTTTATATTTTCATCTTAAGTAAACGTGTAATATTATATGTATACATGTATATGGTAGAGATAGAATCATGTTGGCCAACCTTCTTTTCTCCAAGTGCGAACATTGACCGACGATAATTAGGACCAGTAGGTACTGAACCACTGAAAAAATGCTGACAGTGTCACAGTATCTTAAATACGGTGTTTTAAGCCTCAAAATATTAATCATTGACACTTTTTACACTAGTATGGAATGGTAGGAAATTTAGGCAGGCGAAGTTTAAAATAGTATTTTGGCGCATGCGCACACTAGACAGAGAAATTTAAGCACGGTAGAAACATCAGACCGTGACAACGGAAGTGAAAGAAGAGTAATGTAGCAACAAAACTGCTATGTGAAGAAATGGGATAACGTGCAAAGTTTCATGTTGTGATATTCCTTTGACATCGTAATAAACAAATAATTTGTGTGATACCAGAGAGATACCATAAAAACATCCCAAGATTCCAAGAAGATTTGACGAAATTTTCATGCAAACTGTTAACTATCAGGTGGCGTAAATATGTCACCATACAAGGTCAACCATCCTTCAGTCAAGTTTTAAAGTTCATCATGACAGCGACTATTTATGACACGACTCAATACAGCTATAATCATATAAGTTGTAAATACTGCGACTGTAATCTTAACTAGCATATATACGTAGCAAAGCTTGTGCGACTGAACGCGTTCTAGATATAAATAGAACAAACTGGCACAGAGTAACAAGTCAACAAGTTTCTGCACAACAGAAGTCGGTTACAGATGTACAGCTTTAAAGTGGCACGTGATCCGACCTTTATTTATATTCAAGTCACTTAAGTGCTTATCACTTGTGCAGATAATATATTGCATTTTTTTAACGCAAACGTTCCAATTTTGTGGAAATGCTCCTATCTGAAAGTTGGCCAGACTGCACAAAGAAAATTAGACATGTATGTTATATTACCTCGTCGTAAATGGTAGTTATGTTCAGCGACGCTTAAAAAATTGTATGAAACGAATCGTCGATCACATAGGCCGCGACAACAATATTTGGACAAGCTTCGGCTTCAAGATTGCATGGTCATTGATACTTTTTAACGTACTCCATTTTTATATCTTGAACACGAAGACGAATAAACATTTTTATATGCACACATTATTACGAATAAAATGTATAGAAAATTACTCGAAAGATGCAGTTTTTCCTTATAGAGACTCCTTGATATAAAATATAATAAGCTACTACTTTTCTTATTGCCCGCTCCTAAGCTGGACAGCCCGAGTCGCGCCTAAGAATAATGCACATATTGGATTTCATCTACCCTACCGATAATAAGCCGGATGTTGCCAATATGACTATAGCAGTGTCGGTGCGAATGTAGCGAAAGCTATTATTGATTAGCTATGTAAATGCTTACACATGTGTTGTATGAATATCGTCCTGTTGCTAGTCGCTGCCGCTGTGGAACATGCGGAGCTTGCATAACACATTACACAATAAAACAGACACATTTTTCTGTAGCAGTGAATCTGCCCCCCCCCCCCCCCCCCACCACCACCACCAGGTAAAAGAGTAGAGTTGTGAAAACACATACATGTAAGCTTAAAAAAAGTAAATTCTATCTGTTGACTGCCTAGGTCGAAGTTAAGGTCCCTTACTGTGTATGGATATCCAGAATTTACTGCGTTAAAGTTGATTCATAACCCCCAACCCCACCAATTCTATTTTGATCCGCTCCTGTACCACGGTGCTTGCTGTACTGTCATTTGCTCGGTATGACTGTACGCAATATGCCACCCTTGACTTGGCGTACGATACTTTTACATACCATATATCTGCATGAGCCCGTCTCAACACTATTTTGTAAACAACAGATGGGCAGTCGAATAGGCCTATCGTTTCTACCGGAGTACGCAGACTCTGCATATGATCAGTTACACAAGGAGTATTGATTTCCTTATTGTTTTCGGGTCTTATTGTAATCCACAGCTAAAGTATTTACAGTTAACCAACAAGGATAAACTCACCCAGCATGCAAAACGGATTGTGCTTGTAGACGAATAATTAACGGACGCTTGTATGCTTATATGACGTAGAAACGTGTTACTAATAAAGCTTCGTTGTTGGACATCGGTGATAGTGTCTTTCGGTGCGGAATTCCCTTATCATCATTTTCTACGTCAACATTCTAGTTCTCAGATAAGTACAATCAAGAGAGTGATACAATTAGTATACAGATAGATATGAACACGAATACCGTCGTAACAGCGTTGATAAGTAACATAGTAGATTAAGGTGTAAACCAGTAGAGAGCCGGGACAAGGTAAACATATCGAGGATATATGGGTCAGTACATATGCATACTACTACATACGTGCAGATGAGAGCATAAACGAGCAGATTTTACCGTGGTGTATATCCACACATGTACAAAACTATTATATCTGTATTAATTGGTGAATTGTGTCGGTTATCATATTTCTGTGGAGTGCTTAAAGGACGTTGTATGCTGGATTAAATTCGGACTTACGGTATTTACTAAAAAAAGGTTACCAGTGCGTAGTCTTATGCTTTTGACATATTTACTTTAGTGATTCAGATAAAACACTAAACACACATTATGCAGCATATGATGCTGTTCACTGTTTGTGGATTTCGAGTTTATATGTTGAGTGATGCTTTGTTATCCGAACGTGTCACTCGGAACAACTCGCCGGAGATTCCGGGAATAGACGAATAAATATAACAGCCGAGACTATAGAATCAGTCTTTTAATAAAACCCCGCCACCATTGAGGATAAGGTCAACGAATGAAGGTTTAAGCAGGCTATGTTTACAAGGTACCCGCCTGGATACCACACCACCGAACAATTAAGAAGTCTGTATTTTGGGATAAAGATTTTAGGGCATGCAAAACACCCACTTGCAGTTATTTATGAATACGGATTCGGTAAATAACGGCCACACTTCATAAACATAACTCGAACTTCAATAGAAATTTCCGATAAGGGTTCGCATTATGCAGATAAAGAGAGTTTAGACAAGTACAACGATCTATTAGTTGTTCAACCAACCGTTGATGCCGACTGCATATCAATAAATGACATTAATATAGTAACCTATTATTCTAAGATTGTTTGGAAATAACGTTTCTACTCTGTCGAGAAAGAGGTAGTTGTACAACCAGAAAAACGTGAGACCAAATTGCATTGTACACTAGGTTAACCTGGTCATTGACTGAGCGACTGCACGTACAGTTTTGCTTCTGTTCTATTATTCACCAGCATTACAGCAAGGATGGCAACTGACCACTTGGATAAAATGTTCGACATGGAAGATTCCGGTTTGCTTGCATCAGGCGCATCGGTTAAATCAGTCACATATGAACACGATTTTGAAAACGTGTCTTCTAATGCCGACCTGGCACTGGTTGTAGAAGAAAGAAAGCTGCATGTGGCAAAATCCATATTGACTGTTGCATCTCCAGTGTTCAGCTCAATGCTCGGAGGCGATTTTCTAGAGAGCTCACTGAGTGAGATCTCGCTTCCAGGCAAGCTTTACAGTGATATCAAGGAGCTACTCTTGTGCCTTTACCCAAATGTTCAGAAACCAATCAGTTCGGATAACGCAATGCAACTGCTACCGCTGGTCGACGAGTATCAGATTTTGAACCTGAAACAACGATGTGAGGCGGAGTTGACAACTAAAGCAAAGGCATTGGCAAGTACTAACGAATTGCTGATCATGCTAAACTTTTCAAGCCGGTATTTGCTTGGTACATTGAAACGCATTTGTATGCAAAGATTGAGTGAGAAAAGAATGTCTGACATAGAGCGGTGTGAACATAGTTCGCATCTTTCAACCGAGATACAATTGGAGATGCTGCGAGCCATTAATACCAAACTTAATGACACCGTTGATAAACTGACAAATGCAGATACCGTTCACGCGAGAGAGAGGTTTTTGCAAACATTTGTCCCAAATGGCGCTCTTCCAAAGCTGCAAGGGTTTACTGATGTCGAATGTGGAAAGGTTAAGATTGAAGTGCTGGCCAATCGAGTAGGATATTTCTTAGTTTCAAGTCAACATGTCTTTGTGTGGGGTCTGCCCTGGGTAGCAAATCTTTGGACTGCCTTTGACGAAGAGGCAGCCACCTACAACGTGTCTTTTGTCCTCAACTGTGAATACAGGGAGCCGTTTAACTGCGCTGTGATTGCCAACTTCCGGTTGATCAGCCAAACCTCCCACAAGGGAGAGCACCGATCAGTATGTGACAAGTTTAAGTTTAGCAGAACCAATCCTTCACATGGCGTGACAGAATTCGCAACGTGGGCAGAAATCGCAAACCCTTGCAACGGCTTCGTTGAAAACAACAAGGTTCTTTTTGAAGTGTGCTTTCTTGCAAAAAAGCCGGTCTTTGCGGGAAATGTTGTGTTCCCTTGAAAAACGTGTACATGTGTGTCTGGTGCAATGTACATGCATTAATATGCAGTAATATTTGAAATGGTCACTTCCGTGTTCACGTATTGCTCAAGCATTTTAACACATGGACACTGTGATACCTTTTTTGTCTAAATTGTTTATGTAACTTTGCTCTGATATCCTTTCGCCAAGGTATATGTTCTTGCATGAATAATTTTAATTATTGCATGTGGATTTTTTTATGTTTCACATTGAACCTTTATTTAAATTTGCATGCTCATCTTTCTTAGTAATTTTAATGTTTTGTCTTAATATAATACATGTTCTGTATTTCGTAGTTGTTTTTTTTTCGTTTTGCAATCCTTTCTTCATTTCCCAGTCTCCGGATAAGTGAAGAATGTACCAAAACACGAACCACTATGTCAAGTTGATGTTCATAACAATGTGTCTTTAAAAGAGTAATCCTAATAAATGATCCAGTTAAATTAATACGAAAATAGACAAATGCGTTACTTTTTCTAACATCCTTATGGTTTAGAAACATATTGACATCCCTTTCACGGTTCTTTTTGGTAAAAATAATGGATTTTATCTGGATTAACCTTAGAAAACTATTGAATTTAATCGAATTAATGTATGTTATTTAACGAAGACTCCGCCGCGAAACAATAATGTATTGAAGCTTTGCGTGTGTTTACGCAGTTCAACTTTTCTGCAAATCATTGTTAACAACCCATCGTCGGGTACGTTCGACCATTCCGTTTTACTGCCTTTGTCGACCGTGGGTTTAGTGGTAAATTTTCTGTCGTCTTACCGAACTGAATAGAACAAGAACGGACCAATCATAATACTGTTTACAAAATCCATACTGTTCAGCGTGGAGACCAGAAGTATAGCAATGACGTCGCCATTTTGACTAATCTGTCGAAACAATGAAAGAACGAGCTTAATCATTGGACTGAAATCTTCGTCGGATTCTGAAGCGTCCTATGAAATATCATTAATGGAAACGGCGAAAAGTGAACTAAATATCCCACGGGCGATGAATGGATAGTAACGGAATGGATCGGGCGTGGGTGTCCGACGATGTAAACAACCCTTCATAAGTTTGCTCAAAGGGGGACATTGACATGTTAGCAAAGAAGTCCAGTAGAAAAAGGAAATAAAGCTTCAAACTAGCAGATGAGTCACGTTTTTTTCAGCACATGGGTTCATAAAATACGAGGTTTTCATTTCCATTTGTAACACAACACCCTACTTTCTGTGCACCTGATTGCATGGAATGAGAGGGTACCTCTGTCTGATTTAAACCGAAAAGTAGACTGGCTTTTCATAATTGTCGACGCATTCATTTTTTTTGTTCCCGCACGTTGGGTGTAAATAATCACAAAAATATCATGATTCTCGATGTCCTTTTTGCTTTTACGAATGGAATGGTTAAATAAAACTGTGTCCACCTTTATTTGTGCTGTGTACCTTTAGAATATATGAATAAGGAAATATGGCAAAAATCCCGTGAGCATTGCAGCATTGACTAAAATTTGAAAAGGCACAGCACAAAGGTATTCACATGCTAGCCAAATGTAAAAGTGAGAACAAATCTGCAATGAGTCATTAGACGAATAGTCTCAATAGAGCAAGCTCAGCAGTTCTCGTCAACAGTCAGTTGGCAAAAGGGACCCACTGTGGTGCTTAAACCTGGTTTTGCAGAGCTCTTATCTCACACTTCCTGGTTTCTCAAATGCATGCAATGGAAAGAAAACTGATCTATTTGAAACAAAACTATCCTCGCGATGACGTCTTCTTAGAAATAAGTTAAGATGTCATTTAGAGAACGTAGTGAAGAGCTTCGTTAATAGCACACTGTATGTACACATGGACAAATACAATATAGTAGTGGTCATGATACAGATTTCGTTAATTTACATGTATTTATTAGAATGAAAAACAACAACAACAACACAATAACAATCGTGTTCTTAAGATCACCTAGATAAATTCCATGTCTTTTTACTAAAAGGCAACCGGTGCCATGAAGTGGTATCGATGTGCTGATTATACCTCGCATGTGTATTTGTACCACCAACCTACGCTAGGTGTCAGTACTAGATATACAAATGTAATAAGAGAACGAAATGTCTAAATTTTATATAAATCTAAATTTTATATAAACATATTGCGATGAAGGCGTTAAACAACTTCTCAGTTGTCACAGTTTTTGCGTAGACACGAGGCTGTACGTGTCAAATTGAACCACACAGCCACACTTCAAATGTAATTTTATTTTCGCGTCACTATCGAGTCAGTCAGCGTACCTTTATGATTGGAGTGACGTATGGGCTCCCTATACATGAAGAATAATGTATTTGTATCCTATAATATAATTAAAGGTGGTATTCGACAGTTTGGACAAAAATTTCTTTTTTCAAAAACAACAACAAATAAGTCATTGTTATCTGAAAACTTCCTGCATGATGTTCATTGATTTCTCAGACCTGTGTAAATAGTCAAGCGTAAATCACTACTCGTCACTACAAACAGGCATTATCTATCCGAGCCACGCTGCAAAAATAGGTATTTTTAAACTTAGAAAACGACGTCAGAGCTTACTTTTGATATCACGTTATATAGTCATCCAGGTAATCCACTCGGACGTGGATATCTATTTTAGCAGAGACCACTTTCGAGTTTCTTATACAGTTGGAAAGAATACACAGAGATTTTATAGCGATTAGTTCTGTCAAACGATCCAGTAAATGTTCAAAATCTTATTTATTAAGACTTAAGTATAAATTTATATTTAAAAAATGCTCCAATTCCTTAAAGGCAAACAGTGGGATACCATCTTTAAATGCACTAGGCTGTTGAGGAAAACGGCATCGAGTTGCAAAGCGTAGCGAATCTTTTGAGTTTTGTTTCAACGAAGCGATATATCTTTTGAAAGACATCATGTTCACGCATAATCTATTGATTGGGGCTACTTTTGTATTTTGTCATTTAACGTGATTTAACAGTTTCCTTTTTAGAAAACAATAATAAAAAATTGCAAAGTTTTCTGTGTCCAAGTTTCTTCTGAAACAACTACTAACAATAGACTTTATTATTTAAACTAGTTTTTGACCGGAAGCTCAAAACGTCATAAGACGTCAGCTTATACTCAACGTTTTTTTTTTTCTGTTTTGTTATTGTTGTTTTCTTTCTGGGTTTTGCTGCTTGCATTTCAAGTAGGTCTATTTAATACAAAGCCAAACACCTTCTAAGATATGCCATTTGTTTTCTAATGTATACTTCTTCGAACCGTTAGCAGATGAATAAGATCGTTTATGATTTATTTGAATTCCATTAGTGAGTAAACCGAAAAGAATTCTAAATAATTGAGGACTTCTCATCATTGCCGTTTGCCTTATATTTTTCTCTTATCTTCCATCACTGGGGAGCAGTGATGCTACTAAAGTCGTAATGTAACTGAAGATTGCAATCGGAACACCTCGGATAATTCACGAATCATCTTTCCGATGTATGTATGTAGTCGGATAACCTCGGCAATTTCCCTAAATGGGACTTATTTTGTGACAGAAGGTCAAAACAAAGATGGCAGCTTGGATGACAGCTCACTATAGTACGATGCCAGTTAAACTTCAATTTTTGGCTGCTTCAAATTTAAATTATCCAAGTTTAATTTACAAAGCGCAGCAAACAAAACAGCGGTCAAACGACGCCATTGTTATGTTTTGTGCGAACTACATTTTAGGCATATTCTTTCGATTTCCGGCGAACAAAACGGTCGTAATTTCTTTAAGTATCATTGCACCAGATACATCCGAGACCAGATACATCCGAGGGATGATTGTCCCGAGGATGGAATTACCCGAGGCGTTCCGATTGTGAAAATTGGTGAGTAGCAATCGGAACCGCTCGGTAAATTCATGAATCGTCGCTCTGAGGTACAACGGGAAGCCCGGCGGAAATCGACATATCCGTGCCTATGACGTCGTCAAAGCAACACTATAGTAATTTTTTGAACTTCATTTGTAGTTGTTTTTCTAACGTGATGTGAAATATTAATCGATAAATGACAGTTTATAGGACGAGGCAATCTTATTTACTACATTAATCGCCTTATTGGTGAACATTTTTTATTTTGTATTTATTTTTATATCGGGTATTCTTCTTCCGGCGAAGAAAAAGTCGCAATTCTCAAAATACCATTCTACCAGATACATCCGAGAGATAAACGTTTAGAGGACGAACTTATCCGTGGAGTTCCAGATAGAAGTCGTGGGCTCAAACCCCGGCCGGGTCAAACCAAAGACTTAAAAGTTGGTAGTTGTGGCTTCCCTCCTAACGCTCGGGGCTAAGGGAACAGCATTACGCCCGACTCGTCGGTGTCAGTATAATGGACCGGCCGGGTTCCGTCCCTGGTCACCTCATAATTGCCCCTGTGCTATAATGATAGAAATGTTGCTGCACAGTATCGGTAAAATGCCGGCAATTCCCAGATAGAAGAGAAGATGAAGAAAAAAAATTCGAACGCTGAGGGAATGTTCTATTAAAAACAGCATTCTGTATATACATAAACGATAACACCACTAGATTAGCAATAGCTCAGATGGTAGAGCGTCGGCTTGCGGATCGGGAGGTCGTGGGTTCGAACCCCGGCCGGGTCATACCAAAGACTTTAAAGTTGGTAGTAGTGGCTTCACTCCTAACGCTCGGGGCTACGGGGACAGCATTACGCCTGACTCGTCGGTGTCAGTATAATGGACCGGCCGGGTTCAGTCCCTGGGCACCTCATAAGTGCCCCTGTGCTGTAATGATAGAAATGTCGCTGCGCAGTATCGGCAAAAATGCCGGCTAATCCCAATCCCATCCCACTAGATTATAGTCACATCTATACAGGACGATTCACAAAGGACGATTTGGGGGATTTGTGCTTCCGCACTGTAAAAAAGTTCAATATGACAATGTATCATAATAAAGATGCAAAACATACTTTTACTTAAGCATAGAAAACAGTCAAACAATATTAAGTTTACCAACATATATACCTGACGTATAAACGCATTTTATTTAAATTCATGTTTATTATATAATAATTGCAATTCATAACACACAATATGTACGCATTATGTCAGATTCGGGGATCCAGATTTTTTTGTGGTGGGGTGGGGGTGTATGAATCAAGATCCATTCAAATTTATCGCAGTAAATACTAATTATATATACACAGTTAGAGACCATAACTTCGATCTAAGCAGTCAACAGACAAAATTTACTTTAAAAGCTTAGTACTTTTAAGCTCAGATTTATGTGTTTTCACAATTCTACTCTTATACCTGCTTGGTGTGTGCGTGTGTGTGTTTGGGGTGGGGGTGGGGGGTGGGGTGGGGCGGGGATTGTGTATCCCACTCCTGGATCCATCCCTGGAGGAAATGAGGACATTTTGTAATACTTTTTATTTCACAGAACGCTCATAAAGGTATCTCACATAACCAGTTATATCTAGTTTGTTTAAAGCTTGCATTTAATACTTTTTTTTAATTATCTATTTTTTTGTATTACATTTTTAATTAACTTTATGGTAAACAGATCTAATGCTGTTAGAAGTGGTTGAATGTTGTATACGGCGGTTCCAGCTAAGCAAATCCTCAATTTTGTTTAGCCGATACTATCTACTTTCGCAGCAACCGGTATGTGCAAGGATTGTACACACTATAACATGTATTATTCCACTCGGAACTCCTCGGGTAATTCCGTCCTCTACGTAAACACCTCGGAAATAATGCGGTCGCCGCCATATTGACGAACTACATCCAAAATGGCATTCGTACCTACTCGGCGATCTCCGGCAAGCTTCGGATATAGACAGTAATATGGTATATTACACTTTTACCAAATCCTGTTGGTAATATACATACAGTATCAACTAAGTTAATAATATTCTTCAACGAAGCAATCTGCTCTTCTTTCAAGGAGTGTTGAATCTCTATCATATCTAAAGCATACTGCATGCACTTTGAAAAGACAGCCATCTTTGTTTACATAATGCAATGAGAAGTTATTCGCCGGGGCAAATCACCAACTGGTGTATTCATACAATTACATACGAGGCATTATCTCCGAAGCTTGCCGGAGATCGCCGAGTAGGTACGATTGGTATTATTCCTTCTTTTAGTATGTAAGGAGACGTTACTCTAAACAACGACTTCAACAACTGTTAAACAATTCTTACCTCCCTTGTGGGTAGGTATTTGTTACTGCAGAAAACTGAAGACTTTTCCATTTTATACAACTGTAACTTTTGAAAAACACATAAGACTAAAGCATATGCATAAAATAGAATCCTGTTAGTTGTGATTGCACTTTATTATAAAGGTTGACCTTTTTTTCTTTAAAGCAAATTAAAAATTATTTAAATTTATTATATTTCTTCTATAAAGTATATAAAAAATACCTTCCCACAAGGGAGATAACCAATATATTTGTTTTATTTCAAAAATGGGGGACTAACACCCGAAGTCAGCGTGTTTATGGGTTAACATAAAATTATATAAAAAGGGCATTTGTGTCAAGGGTAAATTGATTTAATATCTGTTATTGAGGAAAGACGTGTGTCGGGTCAATGTTTAAATACACGCTTCAAAAGACCCATTACAAGTTTCACAAAGTTGTCATTAAGATGGTGTCTATTTTGTCTTTCATTTATTATTCTTCTTCTTCTTGCTCATTGTTTTCCAATTCTTCTTTTTGTTCTTAATTTTTTCATCATCGAAATCATCGTCGTCATCACCACTAGCATCATCACCATCATTTTCATCTTCATAATTATCATTACCATCATCATCATTATTACCAGCACCATCATCACCACCATCATCATCGCCACCATCATCATCATTTTTATTATTTGTATTTAAATCAATCGGAACACCTCGGAAAATTCACGACAATCGGAAAACCTCGGATAATTCACGAATCATCTCTTGGATCAATCGGAACTCCTCGGGTAATTCCGTCCTCGGGACAATCATCCCTCGGATGTATCTGGTGCAATGATACCTGCTCAAATCACGACCGTTTTGTTCGCCGGAAGTCGGAAGAAGATGCTTAAAATGTAGTTCGCGTAAAACATGAACTATGCCGTCGTTTGAAAGCTGTGTCTTTGCTGTGCCGGGTAAATTGAACTTGAATGATTTAAATTTGAAGCAGCCACAAAGTGGAGATTTACAGGCATCGTACTTTTAGTGACCTGTCATCCTTGCTGCCATCATTGTTTTGACGTCTGTCACAAAAGAAGTCCCATTTTGGGAAGTGGCCGAGGTAATCCGACTACCTACATACATCCGAGAGATGATTCGTGAATTATCCGAGGTGTTCCGATTGCTCTTGGATGTATGCAGGTAGTCGGATCACCTCGGCCATTTCCCTAAATGGGACTCCTTTTGTGACAGACGTCAAAACAAAGATGGCAGCTCGGTTCGCAGCTCACTACATTACGATGACTGTAAAACCTCAATCTGTGGCGGCACTTCAAATTTAAATCATCCAAGTTTAATTTAATCAACGTAGCAGACACACAGCTGTCAAACGACGGCATTGTCTATGTTTTGTGCTAACTACATTTTAGACATATTCTTCTTCCGACTTCCGGCGAACAAAATGATCGTGATTTCAGTAAGAATCTTTGCACCAGATACATCCGAGGGATGATTGTCCCAAGGACGATATTACCCGAGGAGTTCCGATTGGTACCATTTTGAGCATGAATGTAGAAAGAAATCGTTAACGAAGCCATTTAACCACATGAGCCAGTATGTGGTACGATTTAGAAGCGAACCTAGTGCCTTTCTTCCTTAGAGCCGACGTTCTACCTGCTGTCCTACCTGGACCGGTCAAATTTTTCAGAATATATGATACAGTCCTATCACTATTGCAACGATATAATATTTATTTTTTGAAAAGTCACGGTACAAAGGTATTCACATGATAGTCAAATGTAACTGTGCACATGAAATAGAGATAAGAAATATAGAAAACCCAGCAGTTGCCACCGTGGCACAGTCAGTGGGAAAAATGGTCAACTGGGATGCTGCAGAAGACTGGCATTTAAGAAAGTCTGGATGTAGACATTTTATTATTTCAAGTGACATTTTCTATATTTATATAGGTAAAAGCGTCCAAATTATTAAATAGGCAGTGCATAGGTTTGTGTTATTGAGATTTCGACTGGCTGCCAATCGATGCATCTCGGCCTTTGTACTCAAATTTCATGTTGGCCAAAATAGTCATTTGACATAATGTCTATGATATAGGTATCGTGTTTTTTATAGAGGGACGAGACTTTTATTTAACTTGCATTTCAAAGGCGAGAATAACACTTTAACATTGCAGCAAATGCGTCATAAAATATTCACTTTTGTCGATCAATGTCAACTTTTTGTACAATTTGTAAATGTAAATGTCTTGAAATGTTGTTTATTGGTTTCCTACACCCGTCGGAAAACCATAACGCCACAATCGTCATTACAAACATGTATATCCTATCCTAGCCACGCTGCACAGTTAGCTATTTTTAAACCAAGAAAATCATGTGACCACTAATGTTTTAGTTCATCCGGATCATCCGCTGTGACGTCGATGTCTATTTTAAGCAGGAATCCCAATCGTTCCTATTACTGATATTGTTACATATGTAAGATGTAGGCAAACTGTCGTATACCATCTTTAAGGAAACTATCGACTAGGTCCCATAGATAGTTTCCATGTGATGTCATTGGCACTGATAAGACACAATCGGAACTCCTCGGGTAATTCCGTCCTCGGGAAATCGTCCCTCGGATGTATATGGTGCAATGATACTTACAGAAATCACGATCGTTTTGTTCCCGGGAAGTCAGGTAAATATTAAAGTGTAGTTCGCACAAAACATAAACAATGGCGTGATTTGACAGCTTCGTCTTAGCTTCATTGGGTAAATTAAACTTGGATGATTTAATTTTGAAGCAGCCACAAAGTGAAGTTTTACACCATCGTACTATAATGAGCTGTCATCCGAGCTGCCATCTTTGTTTTGACGTCTGTAACAAAAGAAATCCCATTTAGGGAAATGGCCGAGTTGATCCGACTACCTAAATAAATCCGAGAGATGATTCGTGAATTATCCGAGGTGCTCCGATTGTAACAAGACAGTTTAAGGCAGCCATCTTCGAAGGCAGAAACTAATTCAGGCCGAAATCTGGAAATGTGTGCTATATTAAACTCACCACTGTATTTTTTTTCAGTCTATTTTACTGAATTCTATATAAAATTTAACAGCTTTTATGACCTATTTTAAATATCAAAACTATATTTTGTAAGTTTAATGGGTAAAAAATACAAGCAAACAAGATACACTGTTATTTTTGTTTAAGGATGGGCCAATAATTTTATTTATTTATGTGTATGTATTCTTTGTGCAGTTATCAATTTTAAAAATATTGCAATCTAAAAATATGAATTTCAAGAGCTTTCCAATGGGGTATAGCTTTTAAGTTTTGGGCCACAAATGAAGAAATTACAAAAAAAAAAAAAAAAAAAAAAAAAAAAAAAAAATACGCTTCTATACAATTCATCTGAAAATCCCTTGAAGTTGCCATCAAAGATGGCTGCCAAGATAAGGGATCTTCAGTAATGTGGAAACTATCTATTGCAAAGTCACATAACGTTTTAAATTAGATTACAGAAGGTGTAATGGAGATTAGTTTATATGCATATAATTTGTTCAGTATGTATAAAATGACACATGTACGGGATTTACATAAAGAAATATACCTAAATACGCCATTAAAGGCATAAAATGGATGTCGATCGAATGAACTTAAGAAAAAGTCCACAATGTGATAAAAAAGGTTAACACAAAAAAAGTGCACATGTATTGAATAGGATAGTCAACTCAGAAAAAATATAATAAATAAATGCTTCAATTTGTTGAATAAAATTAATTTGTACTTATAATACTCTGAATTTATATATGAAACAGATGCTAAAAGCAAAAAGGTATTACAACATCAGAATAAATAATACCAGTGACATCGTGGACCGAGAAAACAAAACCAAGTTGTGAAAAAAAAAAGTTTCTTAATTATTGCAAGTAATCTGGTAATTTTATAATTATTTTTAATTGTTTTGTTTGTTCTTATTTGCAGTAAATTAAGATCTCCGGGTTCACTGGTACAATTGCCAGTTTGTAACCTACATTGTAGACTAATCCGAGAAGTTACGACTGAAGCGGAAGTGTTTCGGAAATTGGGACTTTTTATCAGGGAAATAATCTATAGTCTCACCGGCTATTTACACATGCTCACGACGAAAGCGGCCATTTTTGCGCTAAAATCGCCGGCAACGTCGCTACTCACTTTGATCGCCACTTTTGAAGGTAAAAAGTCCTCTTTTTTTCATATATATTTCCCTTGTTTTATAAGAATTCGAATCATAGTTAGAGGGTCCAATTTATTATACATGGACCTTCCCCATCCACCCTCACGACTCACGTTGCGTTTGACATATGGCGGCGGATCTGTGTGACCGGGTTGACTTTTTGGATCCAAATCTTATATAACATATAAGACAGATTAATTATTACATTTTTATTTGTAACTAAATAATTTTATGATCGTGATTTTATTACGTTGAGTATTGCCTTATCGGTTCTTTTACTAAAAATATTGCCACCAAGGTAACGTTGTTGCGCAACACTTCATATTTAAATGACATATTTCTAGTAACTGTAATTTGTTTACATCTACAATACAGAAGTTTCAAGGTTGTTGTCAAAGTTTCTGATTTTTTATGTTTTTTTGTTGAAAACAGTCAAGATAAATTTTGTTCAGTGATTTTGTTTTATTTCAGATTAACTGCCAAAGATGTCTAAGAGAAAACCAGTTGTTGAAGAAGAGAAGGACAAGCTTACAAGAATCGCCATTGTCAGCAATGATAAGTGTAAGCCAAAGAAATGCAGACAGGAGTGCAAGAAATCTTGCCCCGTAGTGAGAATGGGTATGTGGTGTTTCTGTTGTTAAATATATTCTTAAAACATACTGTACTGGCAAGCCTTGTAAAAGGGAAAGAATGTGTAAATGTTCCAAATAGGTCCTGATTTTCACATTGTATTGAATTAGCCAGATTTTTGGCAAAGGGACCTGCAGCACATTTTCTTCCCATGACACATTAGAACCCAACTTGAATAACCTGCAGTTATTATTAACTATTGCTTGATGAATGCTTGATATTTGGTGTCATTTTAAAATGTTGGTTGTGGACTTAAGTGGCATTTTTTCAAGATGGCTGTAATTGATGGGAAGAGAGTGTTGTAATAATGGGAAGAGATTGATGTCACAACATTTACTCTGCAATGGGTGTTAGTTTCCTGCCTCAGACTCGCGACATCTGTTGCTTCTTACACACAATTTTCAATTGTTAATTTTTTTTTCACCGGACCAAAGTCATTCAAAATGGTTAGTTGTATAGCTTTCTTGTTAATCCTCAAGGAAATATAAGGTTAGTTCCACCTGGATAGCCAGGTGTCAAGATAATGTGACTGGGTGTAGTGTAGTGCCAGGTGTTCGCAGCATGCTTTACACAGTGAAGTCAGCACTATATATGCTTCAAGTGGACACTGTCTCCAAATAGCTTAAATGTATTGGGGTGATGAGCTTAACAAATATTTTTCCAGATTTTTAAGAGAGTTTTTAATTCAGGTATATTATTCAAAATTGAATTGCAAGTTAACATCAACTGTGATATGATAAGCTTTAAATGGAATGATTTATTTCTTATGTTTAATTTTGTTACTTTCAGTTTTTGTGTACAAGATAGAAATTGAATTAAATTTTCACCGGACCTGATAGCACAATTGGTAGAGCGTCGGATCCAGGTACTGGAGGCCCCTGGTTCGATCCCGGGTCGCGACATACCAGAGTCATAAAATATGATAGTGGTATAGCTAACTCCCTTGCTAACGCTCTAGCAAATATAAGGGTAGTTCCACGACTGGTTGGCCTGGTGTCAGGATAATGTGATTGGGTGTGGTATCATGCCAGATGTTCACGGCATGCTATACACAATGAAGGCAGCACTTTATCTGCTTCAAGTGGACACAGTCTCCAGATAACTGAAATACTGTTGGTGGGATGATAAACCTAGTCTCCAGATAACTGAAATACTGTCGGTGGGATGATAAACCTAATAAACAATAATTTAATTTTCTTCTCATATGTATTTTTATTTACTTCCAGGAAAGCTTTGCATTGAAGTTACTCCTGCTGACAAAATTGCATTCATCTCTGAGGACCTGTGCATCGGTTGTGGTATTTGTGCTAAGGTAAGAACTACTGACTTTATGACATTGATTGCTTGAGCTGAAGACATTTCTTTTGCAGTATGACATTGATTGCTTGAGCTGAAGACATTTCTTTTGCTGTATGACATTGATTGCTTGAGCTGAAGACATTTCTTTTGCTGTATGACATTGATTGCTTGAGCTGAAGACATTTCTTTTGCTGTATGACATTGATTGCTTGAGCTGAAGACATTTCTTTTGACCGGACCTGGTAGCGCAATCGATAGAGCATCGACTCCAGGTACGGGAGGCCCCGGGTTAGATCCCGGGCTGCAACATACCAAAGTCGTTAAAAATGGTAGTGGTATAGCCCCCTTGCTAACGCTCAAGCAAATATAAGGGTAGTTCCACGACTGGTTGGTCCGGTGTCAGGATAATGTGACTGGGAGTGGTATCATGCCAGGTGAGACACCGTCTCCAGATAACTGAAATACTGTTGGTGGGATGATAAACCCAATAAACAAACATTTCTTTTGCTGTATGACATTGATTGCTTGAGCTGAAGACCTGTCTTTTGCAGTATGACATTAATTGCTTGAGCTGAAGACATGTCTTTTGCAGTTACATTGCAACATTTCAAGTTCTATTAAAGTTTTTTTTGTTTGACCATATATATGTTAAATCTTATAATATAACCAAACCTCTTCTCTAGCATGGATACTGTCAGGTATAGAAGTGCAATGTACATGAAAAATAAATATATTTCAATTTTTTGTTTTAATGAACTTTTAGATTTTGTGTTAGATTTTCTAAAAACACTGAATGACAACACAATTTCATGGATTCACTACAAACTTGGAACATGATAACCCTATGGATTTAAGAAGTGTAATGCATAAGATCCCTAACTCTAGCTCATCTTATATTATACTGATCTTCTATTTAGAAGAAATTAACCTTCTCAGGCAATTGCTAATATGCAGGCAACACAAGTGTTAAAATGAACCCCCATCTAGTGTATAAAACCAGGTTTGCATGTTCCATTTTTACAGAAATGTCCATTCGAGGCCATCAGCATTATCAACCTGCCAAGTAACCTTGCTAAGGACACAACCCACAGATACAGTGCTAATAGCTTCAAACTTCACAGGTGAGTGCTAAAAACTTGGTGCTAATGGCCATAAACTAAATAGGTTACTGCTAATGTCTTCAATCCTTATACAGGTATGTGCTTATGTCTTGAAACTTATTAGTTGAGTGCTTATAGCCTAAAACTTCACTGATGAATGCTTAGCCTATCAAACTTCATTTGTAAGACCTGATCGGGTCAAACTTCATAAGTGAGTGCTTGTACCTTCAGACTTTATAGGTGAGTCAAGCAGACACATCAACACTATCAAGTATGCAATTTTATCTTTTGCCTAAAATAGGTAAGTTTGGCATAGACACTAGTAGCTGTCCATTTAATCGCGTCTTTGATGTCATTAAGTGTTTTCATACTTGCTTATATGTAGGCTTGTTTACAGCTTGGTTTGACCCATGTTTATTGTAAGGTTGCCTATATATATATCACCAAACCATTGGAATCTTATTTGACACATTGTGTCAGAAATGCCTTTACTTAGTATAAAAACCCCCCAGAACAAAGCAAAAAGTTCTTTCCTTTTGTATCAGACTGCCCACACCAAGGCCAGGTGAAGTTCTCGGACTTGTAGGGACCAATGGTATCGGAAAATCAACAGCTCTCAAGATTCTGGCTGGCAAACAGAAGCCCAACCTCGGAAGATTTAGTGTAAGTGCAACATGTATCAGATGAGTCAAAAGATGCTCCATCTTATCTTTTATATTCTATGCATGATTTGGGTAAATGTGCCTTTTGCTAGCACATGTGTTCCACCATCAGTATCATCTTTATGTTTTTGACTTTATTTGTTTCTTTCATTGGGGCTTTGACAGTTTTCATGTGGTTTTCAGTCTAGCAATGTCTTAACAGATGGATAAAAAGACATGCTTAATATTAGGACTAAGCATGCTTAGAGTAATAGTAAGTGTTATGTCAGAAACATGGGAACATTATGGTTTAGGCATATATAAGATAATATGATGTCAAAGTGGTGTGTACAGATTGTCACTGACATCCATTCAAATCTATACTTAACAAAATCCTACAAGTATCTTGTAAAGATTTATTGGGCGTAAAGTTCACATTATTTAAAGCTATGCTGTCTAACCATTTAATTGGTGATCAGCACATTTTCACTGTAAATAGAAATAGGTTATGGTGTGGTTTTATAAAGAATCTTGTTTTCAAAAATGCCTGTTACAAAAGCATCTTTTTTTGCATTCAAAGTGACAGGTACACCCTATTAAATATATAATTTTTGTTTAATCCATATAGAGGTCATAAAAGAAAATTTCATTAAAATAGTGTCCCTTCGAAACTTTAATATAAGTGTAGTTCCCCGACTGGTTAGTCCGCTGTCGGGATATTGGGACTGGGTGTTGTATCATGCCAGGTGTTCTCAGCATGCTATTCACAGTTGAGGCAGCACTATATCTGCTTCAACTGTCCTCAGATAACTGAAATACTGTTGGTGAGACGCTAAACCCAATAAACAAAGCCATTTACCTCACCTGAAGGGCCCCACCATCTTTTTCTTTATGGCAAAAACAAACACTGCATGCTTAAAAATTTGGCCTGCTAATTGTTATGTTGTCTTATCATTAACCCCCAGAATCCACCAGATTGGACCGAGATCTTGACCTATTTTCGTGGATCGGAGCTCCAGAACTTTTTTACCAAGATCTTGGAGGACGACCTGAAAGCCATCATCAAGCCCCAGTATGTGGACCAGATTCCTAAAGCTGTCAAGGTGAGAATGGGTGCAATTTGTTACAGTCATTAATAGTGTTGGAACAATTGTTCAATTTAAGTGAATTGTCAGTTAATTTGTTTTTAATTTCAACAAAATTTGTATCCCTACTGTCTTTCTAACTGTCCGTAAAGGGTGTAGACAATTTTAAAACAGATTCAAGGCTTAAAAGATTAGTGCCTGATAAACTGCTGATAATCTCATTGTCTTTCAAAAACAAGAGCAGGTTCAATATAAATAACTGTTTGCTTTGCTCTTTTTGTTAAATGACTAGTCACAGATTTGTTATTACCTTTACATTTGGCTTGCATATCAATACATTTGTCCTGTGCCTTTTCAAGGTTTAGTATATGTAGAAATGCTCAAAGGGCTTTGTCGTATATTCTTATTTATGAGTTAATATTAAGCAGAGCTGAGCGCAGGCAAAATCTAAACTGTAAACTGATTTTGCAAGCAGGCCCCTTCAAATGAAGAATTCGTCAAGGGACTCTGCATGTTGGGAATAAAATGCTAAGGGCAGTATTTTAATCTGCATCCTTTTCATAACTTTGAGAATGCCCCTCATATTCTTGATTTTGTTCTATTTTTTCAGGGCTCAGTACAGCAGTTGTTGGATAAGAAAGATGACCTTGGCATGCAGGTGGAAATCTGTAGACAGCTAGGTAATTGGATAGTTACACTTTACATCTACTTACACGCCTTTTTAGTGTTGGTTTACAAATCGGGAGATCATGGGTCCAAACCCCGGCCTGGTCAAACCAAAGACTTTAAAGTTGGTGGTAGTGGCTTCCCTCCTAACGCTCGGGGCTAAGGGGACAGCATTATGCCAGACTCATCGGTGTCAGTATAATGGACCCAACGAGTTAAGTCCCTGGACGCTTCATAAGTGCCCTGTGCTATAATGATAGAAATGTCGCTGCACAGTATCGGCAAGAATGCAGGCAAATCCCATCCCATCTCTATTAAGTATCAGTTTGCTGTAAAACCCCAAAATACACAATACCCTTCTGGGTTATATTGATTTACCGATTTACCTTGATTTACCTTGAGATTGTATTTGTGTATACCATTTATAACAGTATTGAATCTTATATCGCAATTCATATTGTCATTTGCATGAAGTATTTTAAGAAATTATTAAAGTAATTGTTACAAAATTGTAACAAAATGTTTCAAATTGTTGTATTTCTTTAGAGAGTACCAGCATTTATTACATCATTCTTGAAAAATTGCTGTCAGACATATCAAGCCAGAACAGCCTTTGTTTCAGTGAAGTTCCTATCACAAGCTCAGGCCTTCACTTCATAGCTCCAATGCACTTTGTTGGCAATTTTTTCCATGTTAACACCTGGGATGTCTTTTAATATGTTCAGAAGAAGAAACATTAATTTTTTTAAGGATAAACTCATGTGTTTATTTGATGAGTCCTTTAGAGCATGTCCTCGCTGAGGTGGACCATTCGTGCTGCATGTCTGTGGGAGACTACCATAGAGTCCTTTAGAGCATGTCCTCGCTGAGGTGGACCATGACATGCTGCATGTCTGTGGGAGACTACCATAGAGTCCTTTAGGGCATGTCCTCACAGAGGTGGACCATGCATGCTGCATGTCTGTAGTAGACTACCATAGAGTCCTTTCGGGCATGTCCTCACAAAGGTGGACCATGCATGCTGCATGTCTGTGGTAGACTACCATAGAGTCCTTTAGGGTATGTTCTCAGAGAGGTGGACCATGACATGCTGCTTGTCTGTGGTAGACTACCATAGAGTCCTTTAGGGCATGTCCTCACAGAGGTGGACCATGCATGCTGCATGTCTGTGGTAGACTACCATAGAGTCCTTTAGGGCATGTCCTCACAGAGGTGGACCATGCATGCTGCATGTCTTTGGTAGACTACCATAGAGTCCTTTAGGGTATGTTCTCAGAGAGGTGGACCATGACATGCTGCATGTCTGTGGTAGACTACCATAGAGTCCTTTAGGGCATGTCCTCACAGAGGTGGACCATGCATGCTGCATGTCTGTGGTAGACTACCATAGAGTCTTAGGGTGGTGACGATGTGCTCAGTTGACATGTGTCACCAGAATGTGGGGCATGAGACTGCATTCTCATTAAGAAACTTCACACTTTCACTAAAACATGCTATCCAGTGGTGGAGGCTGAAAGTTTGAGGTGACAAACACACACAGATATATTTCACCATGCAACCCATAAGGACATCAGCACATATTTTTTGTTTAATTCAAAATAACTTATGTAAAAGTAGTGCTTATTTCAAGCTCTTGATACCTTTTCCAGATTTGCTGCATGTGACTTCACGTAACGTAGAAGAGCTGTCTGGAGGAGAGTTACAGAGGTTTGCCTGCGCCATGGTCTGTATACAGAAGGCAGACATGTAAGTCCTGAATTTACAAAACTGACTTAAAATATTCATGCAATAATTATAACAGGTAAAGTTGTTAGAGATTTTTTTGAGTCTTAAGACTTGTAGCTCCTGGCTGCTTAGTTTCTCACATCGTCAGTTCGAAACCCACTCGTGGCAAAGGACTTAATGTGGGACAGTCTTCCAGCTGACTTACGCCGTGCCAGTGGTTCTACCCAGACATTTATCTGCGGTCTTCTGCCACCAGATAGCTGGACGTCGCTGTAATGATCATAATTGGTCGCTGTGATGCATTTCAAAGACAAGACATTTTTGATGCATGGACCTTAACTTAAGCAATAATTATCTGGTGCAAACTTTGCATTGAGAGTAGCATATAATTTTGGTTCTTGAGGCCTTTTTTTTGTTAAAGGTGATAATAGCTGCCTCTTGGTTATTTTTTGCAGTTCTTGTTCTAGTAGATAAACCAAATTTTCCAGCCGGCTTTATACATATTCAAATGTATCCGGAAAGATTGTTTATAACTAATAGGTATATATTTTATATCGCTTCAGACTGCATTTCCCATCATACTTTTCGTCTCATAATTTTGTCATGTATCACTGAATCACTGATATAGGAAGTTGTAAACTTGTAAATTTTTTAGTGTCTGAAGTTAGATGTATCTCTACATTGCTTATATTAGTCATTATGATGCTCTGCCAACACATTTTCCCTACAAAATTTGTGCTTCATTTTGAAGGTATGCTATTGCCATTTGTTGTAATCAAATAAAAAAGATAACTGATCATGTGTTAACCAATTACAAGTGATTACTTCATTTTTCCATGTGAATTTAATATTAGATTGTAAGAGAGACCATTCTACCAGAATATTGGTTTGATAAAGTTTGCAAGAGTTTCATTTTTGAAACGCTAAACATTGACACAGTGAGCAACTCTCAACATTAGAAGTGAAGGGGTTAATTAGATTCAGTTTTGCTTCAGGACTTTACACATTGGCCAGGCCTTTGTAAATGCTATGTGTCCAGATCATTAATGAGCTAATGCCAAAATAGACTGCTGCTAATGCCAAAATGGACTGCTGCTACCTTCAAAAATGGACAATGCCAAAATGGACTGCTGCTAAAGCCAAAACGGACTGCTGCTAACTTCTTTATATTTAACTTGAGACACAATTTACCTGTTACCTACATGTAGAAATCACAACGCTATTCCAACTTGAACCATGAACATTTCTCTACTTCACCAGTTTCATGTTTGACGAGCCCTCCAGTTATCTGGACGTGAAACAGCGTCTGAATGCTGCCACGGCCATCCGCAGCTTGATGGCATCGGAGAGGTACATCATCGTAGTTGAGCACGATCTCTCTGTTCTAGACTATCTGTCAGATTTCATCTGTTGTCTTTACGGCGTTCCCGGAGCATATGGTGTTGTCACTATGCCCTTCAGTGTCCGAGAAGGTAAGCAGTTGGATAAATTGTTCACTAGTTTGACATATTTGTAGTCAGTATTTAACTTCTAAACATAATACATTTACTGTATGTGTACTACTATAAATGTTGGTAAATATTGCATTTACTGTTTTTGCTGAAGATATTTTACTTTTTAATTAAAATAAATATATTGTCATTTTTCATTTCCAGTGTTTTAACTTTTTAGCTATTGTCATGATACTCATCTACAGTTGTGTTGGTTAATCTTTTTCTTAAGAACCATTACTTTTTAATTAAAGAGTAAAAAAAATATTCCTTACAAACTACTAATAAATGGTTATTATGAAAAGCGAAGCCCATTTCAAATGAGCTGGCAACCCTAAAATTAATTTTGGTGGAGATATGCCCCTTTTTCAACTTTCCTGCATTAATAAGATAAATATATTTGTTCATTTTTAACTTAATATAATACAAAATATTTGTATCTTTTATACATAATATTCTTACATCTGAAATATCTTCATAAATATGAAATATTTTATCCTGAATTAGAAATACTCCATAAATGCCAAATATTTCATTCTTGTATCTGAAATAGCTCCAGAAATGTTCAATATGTCATTTAATATTGTCAAAGCATATACATATTCAACCATAGGTGTTTAAACAAGGCCAGATTTGCTTTGCATATGCTGACCGCCATCAAGGTCAACCCAAACAGAAACAACAAGTTGTTTAGGCTATATAGGTTTTCATAACAAAATTCTTCATTTTGGTAGTTATTATAGATTCAGTTAAGCCACATTTGTATAAATTTAAATATTTGGAAAAATCTTTTGATAAACTCCACTTGATAACATCAAACATATTTTCTTCAGTTTTTGTTTTCAAATGTAGACCCTAAATCAGCTCTTAAATTTATTTTGGCAGAGTTATGCCCCCCTTTTTAACTTGAAATTGTTTATGTTCTTGTTACAGTAGGTAACAGCTAGCATTACTATCCATAAATAGTGGAGCATGCAGTCTATTGACAACTTTGTTTGGTCTTTGTTCAGCACTTCATCATGTTTATCAATTCCTTGAAAGAAAATCTTCTAACCCTGACATATTTTAATTGACCGATTAAGCAGCTGCAGATTTGGTTCAAGGTTCAAATTTTAACAAGGTTGTTAACCATTTTATTTTTATTTATTGTATAATGTTCTTAGACTCTGTTTTTGTTTTTATAATTACAAGATCATATATCTTTTAAGGAGTGAGTGTCTTGTGCTGTTTCATTAACTTGCAAAGTCCTTCAGTGAGTTTATACTTTGATCAAATAAAATCAAGAGTTTTAATCTTTTGTAAGCAGTGATAAAAGAAGATAAGTTAACGTTGCATGTATTTGTATCAAATGATTTTCTCTCCACACAGGCATCAACATATTCCTGGATGGATTTGTGCCCACTGAGAACCTTCGGTTCCGTCAGGAGTCTTTGACCTTCAAGGTCGCAGAGACAGCCATGGAGGAGGAGATCAAACGACTGTGTCGCTATGAGTACCCCACGATGGTCAAAAACCTGGGTATATCTTGATTTTAAGACATGTAACATATTTAAACTTAAATTAGCTATGAAAAGGGTATTAATATGCTATTTAAAAAAGAAAGTGACATAAGGTCCGAGACTTAACATAACATTACAAAAAGCAAAAAACACTATAAGGATTAGTCAACTAAAAGACCAACTGGGTTTTTAACCAGTTTAACCAGAGCTCCAATTTCTTTTCCTGTAAATACATCATTGAAAAAAGTTTGGACATTGTGGCATCATTCAGCTGTTTGTAGTGGAGGAAGACCACAGACAAATCTCCAGATAAAACCAATTTAAAACTGTAATGGCTCAGTCTTCCAGTAGCACTTGCAGTGCAGGTAAAGTTTCACTTGTATATAGTTTAAATATGAAAATGATAATAAAGGGTGAAAAAAACCCACCAAAACAGCAATAGTTACATTAACAAAAATTCAGAACTGTTAATTTTTTCTTTGGCATTTCATCCCTACACCCTCAAAAATATGATATTTCTTAAACATTGCAAGTTACTATCAAGGGGAGTTACTCTGGTCATACTTTTATAGGAAATTAGCCACGCTGTAAACACTTACTGTTCGTTTAAGAGCATTGCTAGTGATAAGAAATAGACATATGCTGTATGTTGGGCAGCAGTGAAATTGTTAATAAGCTGAACAATGATGTTTTTGTGTGTAGTTGGTAGCTAATGGCTTATAATTTGTGTTGGCAATATTCAATTGTAGCTATATATAGGTGATATAGGTTTAATGTGGACAGTCCACTGTTTATAAAGGCTAGACAGATGATAAATATTCTATTTCGATAGTATTAGTTTGAAAGATGAATAATATTTTCTTGCTACAGGATCATTCAGCCTGACAGTTGATGCTGGCCAGTTCACAGACTCTGAGATTGTTGTCATGTTAGGAGAGAATGGCACAGGAAAGACCACATTTATTCGAATGCTGGCTGGCAAACTTGAACCAGATAGTGGTGGTAAGTATCAATGGACCTTCCAGTTCTACCTACAATGCTGAATTACTTAAGTGGATTTTTATCTGCCCAGATATGAAGCCTCCAGGGACTATATTGAAGTCATTCATTGGTTGGTGGACCTGTCTGTCTGTCGTTAGGTCAGCCTGTCGACACGAATTATCAATGCTGTTTCTTGACTATCTTAAGTTAGATGAAACTAAAAAGTCTGATATACCAAGCCTAGTTGAACATATAGTTGGCACACCATGACTAGCTTGATTTTGAATTGATTTATGGCCCTTTGTTGTCTTTCTTAACATTAACCATTGAAAGTGGTATCTGGGATATTCATTAACATTAACTTATCTAGGATATTCATTAAGATTAACAGTAAAAAAAATATTCATTAACATTGACTGTGAAAGTGGTATCTAGAATATTCATTATAACACATTTTTTTTCCAATCCTGCTTTGCTTGACAAATCAACTGCTTCACATCAATTAATTTGATTTGAGGAAAGACATACCCAAAACCATTTAATGTAACATTTTATACATGTAACCTTTATGTCTATTTTAGTGAGTTTTATTAGTTATTAGTCTATCCATTATTCTAGCATGAAATATACTATATAATCAAAGAAGGTCTGTACCATGCATTATTTCCCCGACGTGCACAGTTCAACTGAAGACAACTTACCTTGTTTTTAGTCAAATTATAGATTTTGATTAGTGTATTTGTTGTATATCTTGGCATAACTGCATTTTCATTTTAATGAAATATGGCAACTAAATGTTTTATGTGTTTCAGGCAAATGTCCGGTGCTGAATGTAAGCTACAAGCCACAGAAGATCAGTCCCAAGTCACAGGGAACAGTGAGACAGTTGCTTCATGACAGAATCCGCGATGCCTACATCCATCCTCAGTTTGTGGCCGACGTCATGAAGCCCCTTCTCATTGAACGAATCATGGACCAGGAGGTTTGTTTTGATGTTGTGATAAGATAGATTTTGCACCCAACACAACTATGGTAATTTGGCACTTCCATGTTTTATTTGTGGTAGGAGACCTCCAGCCAAATGTCTGGTTAGAAAAAACAACATCTTTCTATGAAGTTATCTATTTTTAAACTGTTTATTATCCTAGCGTTGTAAATTTTCAAACTGTTTATTGTACTATTCTGTATTCAGTTATAATTCATATTATATTAACTTCATAGACTTTGATTGTTTTTCTCACCTTTTCAACCTGATTATACGTTCCTGATTATACATTTTTTACCTTCATAGTATTCAGTGCTGTATAAACTATTTAGTTTCTGTGTGCCGTAAAACCCAAAATACGAAATACAATACATCCTTCTTTGCAATTAGGTCATAATGTATAGAGGTAGGTACAAGTATTCTATTACTCAAAAATGTTGTTTTATGACATTGAAATCTTATTCAATCAAGGTAAAAGTTGTATGTACTATATTTGCATATCTGAACAATAAATGAATGCTTTCACACATACAAAAGTATACATGACTTTGCCTCAATTCGTAATACATATTTTATTTTAAATTTTTGATACGTCTCTTTTTGCAGGTCCAAAACTTGTCCGGAGGAGAGTTGCAGCGTGTGGCCTTGACCCTGTGTTTGGGTAAGCCAGCCGATGTCTACCTTATTGACGAACCCTCAGCATACCTGGATTCTGAGCAGCGTCTCCATGCGGCCAAGGTCATCAAGAGGTATGGTTTTGTTGAGGCTAATTGAAAAAAGAGTCATTGGCCTCTTAGAGATATACACGACATGTATGATGCGCATAACAAGTGCAACCACTAAATCTAGGTTATGTTAAATATCATTGTTAGAGTTGCTCCTTATATTGATAGCTCATGCTGTTTTTTTCCTGTCTCCAACATAACTTTACATGTATTCAATAAAACTTCACCATGTTACTTGCTAGGGATAATGCAATTTTTTTCCCACCTGATACATATCGGTATGCTATTCCCGCCGTTCCGATAAACTATTTAACTATTTTAATACATACATATCTTTACAATGAACCATTTATCTGGAGCTGTCGCATACCACATACAAAGAAGACCAGATCTGCAATCAGTATTTATCAGCGAGCAGTTTTGGTAGCTGCATCACATCCATCTTTTGTGGCTTTCCTTTTTATCTATTTTTAGCTGCAGGACTCTCTATTCAAAATTTTAATTGACAGTATGTATGCAGTAATGCAGCCAGCAGAGCTGAACACCTGATTTGCATAAAAAACAGTTAATGTAAGGCATTCGCTACAATGAAATGTAATTTCTGAACATTAATGAGCTAAAAAATGCAAAAATATACAACATTGATAGTTGTGTGGCGCTAGATTTGGAAGTCAGCATTTTAGACTTTACTGCAGTACATCTGGGTTATTTATAAACATGGAAGTATCAGTAAAAATATCAAAGCAAAGTCAAATGAATGTTGCATTTCGGAATAAATTTAAAAAAAAAGGTTCATGAACAGAAAATGATGCAATATGCACACCATGCTGTGGTCAGGGGTCACCACAAATTTTACAACTCATCTTCGCAAGAATAAGCGTTGTTGATTGCTAGTTCTAGCAACGTCAAGCCAGTATAACACAACCAGAGACTCAAGGGGAACAATTAAAGGGACATAAAACAGTAAATATCGTCACAATTCCCAATATAAAGGTGCAAAAGAAAATCAAATGAAATACATTTTATTCCTTTAAAAAAATCTCGAAACGAAATTTCTGATGATACCCATCCCTATTTCTGGAATACACTTGAAGGTGTGTCCCATATACGATTTGCATATGTAACCATATGGGCGATGTCTTATTTAAGGAAATTGTGTTTTTTGGTAATGAATCAATCCAGTAATACTTCTTGTTTATCATTAGATTTATCCTGCACGCAAAGAAGACGGCTTTTGTTGTGGAACACGACTTTATCATGGCCACCTATCTGGCTGATCGGGTTATTGTGTTCGAGGGATCGCCAGGTATCAACACCAAGGCCAACACGTAAGTATTGAACTATGATTATCTAGCAAGCCATTTTTCTGTGCATACGAGGTTCCAACTATCTGGACCATCCTTAATACTAACTTGGCTTTATATTCTGAAAGATTTTGCAGGGTTATAACATTTGCCTTGTTGGCCATGCCAAGTGGATATTCAGTCTGATTAGAAATTGGAACATGGTTTAAAAAGGAATGTACTATTTTTAATAAAGAATTTTTATGAACAAATTATGCATTTCTTGACACAAATTCCCATTTTTATTCCCTCCACCACATAGCATTTAGAAAAAGACCTTATTTGTATTACCTTTCCGAACTTTTCTTAACATGTTACATTTTTATGCCATTCTTATTCTGCACAATATGCATACAGTATATAATACATGTGACTTGTCCTGCACAAGCATTAAATCACAAGAGGTACCGGACCTGGTAGCTTAATCTAGAGTGTCGGCTCCAGGTCCAGGAGGCCCCAGGTTCGATCCCCGGCTGCAACATACCAAAGTTGTTAAAAATGGTAGTGGTATAGCTCCCTTTTTAACGCTGAAGTAAATATAAGGGTAGTTCCACAACTGGTTTGCCCGGTTTCAGTATAATGTGACTGGGTGTGGTCTCATGCCAAATGTTTATGGCATGCTATGCACAGTGAAGGCAGTACTATATCTGCTTCAAGTGGACACCGTCTCCAGATAACTGAAATACTGTTGGGGGAATGATAAATCCAATAAACATAAATCTCTAGAGGAAGCAGATTTGACCTGTTGGATTGAGGCGTAGACATAACTACTCTCTGGCTCCACACCCTGTCAGTGCAAAAACTTTCATGTGGACAGGGCTCCACCTGCAGTGCACCAGTGGTTCTACCCAGACATCAAGCTGTGGTTTTTCTCTTCTCATTGTAACCAGGCATGGTTATTGTATCATAATTATTTGGCGCAATGTATTTAAAAAAAGAAAAAGAAAAAAAAAAGAAACAGATTTCAACTGCACAGTGATTGGTAGATAGGATGTATTTGTCATGCTAGAAAATGATATGAATCACTGATTATTCATAAGGATGTAACATTTACTACTCTGACCGCTTAACTTCTTTTCATCACGTGGGTTTAAGTCCCGTTTGGGGCGAAGGGCTTAATGTGTGAAGGGCTTTCAGCTGACCTGCGGTGCACTTGTGGTTCTACAGACATTTCTTTTTGGTCTTCCTCTATCAAAAAAGCTTGGTGTTGCTATAATGATCATAATTGGTCACTGCAATGTATTTCAAAAACAAAACAATGATTTATCATTTAGCAGCCATGGCTTTTTTTAACAGACACCCATTTTTTATTAAATATTATAAAATATCTTTTATTTATATCAGCTTTGTAAATTTAAGGAAGCAGTGACAAAATTTTAACGCATGTATCACAAACTTGAATGTTAGTCATGAGAATTGAAAATCATAAATTAATTTATGCATCATATTTATCAGTTAAATATTCTTCTATTTTTGCATCTATTTATACTATCAGTCAATAATGATTTACTTAAATATGCTTAAAGCTTAGACCAGAACGTTGATGTTTTATATGATTTTGCCATATGTACAGACCACAAGGCTTGCTGAATGGTATGAATAAGTTCCTGGAGTCACTTGACATCACCTTCAGAAGAGATCCCAACAACTTTAGGCCACGCATCAACAAGCTCAACTCTGTCAAGGTACTTTCTAACTTTTTGTTTGTCATCATAAGATAAGGCCTTGTATTTGTCACTTTTTGACATAAGACTCGATTTAGTCAACAGTTTTAAGACACATTACCTCCAGAAGTTCTTTAAGCTTTAAACTTCAATTTTATCATCTGTTTTAACTCCTTTCTCGGAAATGTACAAGGGCACTCATTTTACATCGAGATCCTTTTTTTAAAGATACAGATTATGATGAAAAATTAGAAACCTAAGAAATATTTGTTAATACCCGGCTAAATAACAAAAGAAACCATATTAATATTACATTATATCTGCATTTAAGAAAAATATTTTAACAAATTTCTGCTTTATAAATCATCATAGAGAACTCTGGATTCCTTGTCAAAATAAAAAATAAATATATGTTGCACTCTATGCAAAGGTGTCTTTATTGATGATTTTATCAAGAAAAGTTGCATAGTTTCATGGATTTTAACATCATTTGTTTTTAATAGTGTTTAGCAAAATTGTTGCAGTTTTGAAATTTGATTAATAAGTTATGATAACCGAGCATACATAGGCTGACCAGCGGGCCCTACTTTTCCTACTTTTCCCTTCTTTTTTGACAGGGCACTACTTTTCCCTACTTTTTAAAAAAACAGCCCTAAAATCCCTACTTTTTGTATGTCATGATGTCAAATCGCAAAAAGAACATTTTAAACAAGTCTTTTTGTCATGATTTACAACAAAATCATAACATTCTCTTGCTTTTACATTGTATATGTTAGTATATTTTAGATTGTATCATTGATGGAGGCCCACAGATCACTTCATGGACATTGTTCTTGTGTGACTGAGGTGGATAGATTGCTCTACAGCAGACATTCTGTAAAGTTCACCACAGCACAAGAACAATAGCCTGAAGTACTGTGATCTTCTTTTATTGCTGTTCAGTGAGTGGTGTTCTTTACCTGATTTTTCGAAGAACCGTACGAAAAAAGCCCCACTATCCCTACTTTTCAGCTGCAAAATCCCTACTTTTACCCTAATTTTTAAAGAAAATTAGCCCTACTTTTTCACAGAAGGTCACTGGTCAGCCTGAGTACGACTACTATTGTTAAGATTTTTTGGTCAGACTGTTTTTGATGACATACAGTGACTGTTTTTGCCCTTTTGTACACATTGGTAATGATATAAAATATAGCCACATCAAATTTACTGCAAGACTACTTACCAGTGGTAACAAAAAATTAAGATTTTATTATTTAGAACTGTGTTTCCACTACAATTACAGCATGTAATGATATGTACAGAAAAAGAATTTGATATTGATAAACAGATTTTTGTAAATTATTAAATGGAACAGGGGTTTTTCCTGCCTATTTTGGGAAAAGGAGTCTGGTCATTTTGGGAATTTTTATTGACAAAAATGCCCATTTTGGGAATTTTTGTATTGATAAAATGGTCCATTTTGGGAAAATTTTGTGTGCACTTATTTAGTTAAATCAGTACATTTTACTATACCAATATACTTTACTAGTTAACATTTATAATTAGCAAACCTTTAAAGGAAAATATTTTTTTCATTTAAATTATCCATCCTATGAAATTGAAATTCTTGAAAAACACAGTATTTTAATTCATACTTGGCAGTATTTGAACTAGACTGGACAACAACTACTTTTTTAACTGGCTCTGAGGACGAGGATTCGGTAAATGACGGGCCTGCCGTAACAATGGCTGCTGTGATGCAGACTGTTCTGTTCTGCTTCAAGCTCTGGTGCACGATCTGCAGACGCAGATTGGGACAACGAGACTGAATGTTCCGATGACGTAGATTAAGATGACTTTGCAAACATCGATGCAATTTTGCATCTCGCTGGCGAATTTTCTTGCTGTAATACTTACTGTTATACGAAGACATTATCGCGAAAATACATTACACTAAGATATGCCGAAGAGTTTGTAATTTATCGCTGTAGTATGCTTACATCCGGGCACTTTTCTTACGGCATAAATGTGGAAAAAACCAATTGTTACCGTCCGTTTTCGTATACTTAATACGATTTCTGCAGATATTCTGGAATGAGGATGTTTTCAATTGGGAAAAATGTTAGCTGGATTTCATTTGGAACGGGGCCGTTTGCTTTGGGAACGCCTCCGTTCACCGGAGGCGCAGACAGTGATGAAAAACCCCTGTAGAATAACTTGGAAAAATAAATCAATCAGAATAGAAAAATGAAATATTTGTTTCTCTGTTTTTTCAGGACACTGAGCAGAAAAAGAGCGGCAATTACTTTTTCTTAGAAGACTAAGGCAGCCCAACTGTGTCATATGAACCACTTTTCTCCAGAAACAGCCTGCAAGTGTGGGGTCGTCATGTAATTGGGACGGCTGGTCAGCCGGCGGTGAAGGTCATTACATGTGGTCAGACAATATCTGGACCGCTGTCAATATATCAAAATGATGTCATTTTATCTAAAGGATGGAAAAGGACCATTGTCAAAGACAGTTATATGAATAAAGAGAAAAATAAATGTATTGATGGAAAAGCAGTGATTACCAAAAGTACCTATAGAAATGAACTCAAGAATCAGATTTATAGTGTTGGGAAGGATGTAATGGCCAAATGTACCTATGTCCCTGCAAATAGACTTCTTGTTATGCCATCATCAGAATGGATGGGTTTCAGATCTCCATGGCAACCCAGAAAGTTAAGGTCAGGGCCGGCACCGTGGCTGGTTCCTGACACGTGCTGCAGGCCGAGTGAGTGGTTTATAGCGTATAGTCTCACAGTGGCAGTAACTGGCTTGAGTCTCGGTTCAGGATATACTCAACTTGGCTGGTTCTGGTACTATGACCACTGTACAGGCACAGAAATATGGAGTTCATATGAGCATGTTGATAACAAATAAAGCAATAGCTCTTAAGTTGTTTTTTCTTTCTGTAATATTTAAATTGGCTATCTTGCTTTAAATGACAAAGTGTGGCTTCGGGTTTTTGGTCTTGTTTCAGAATGCTGAATTTTGGTTTAATTATCTGATTGTGGATTAATATGCAAAAAAACAAACAGCCTAGGGAAAATCAATTCAGAATATTAACTTATGAAATAATAACATCCTGTGCAGTTTCAGAACCAGCCATGTTGAGTGATAACTGAATTAAGATCCTAGCCGGACTGTTCTATTCAAGGGAGATAACACTGTGAGACTGGTTGTTGAAGAGTACGGCAGAGTTGTCTGGAAATAATTTTCGAGAGCTTCAAGCAACAGTGCAAAATACAGCAGAAAAGTTACAAGTTGAAGGTCGATTAAATTGTCATGCTGTTGATATTCAGAATTAATTTTAATTATTTTCAAGAGGAAATGGAATGCAATTAGGATGTTATCATTTGAGATTATCAGGTAAATTGAAAAAAAAAAACAGTTTTATAGAAGACTCTATTTTGAGGACACCTTTGCCCTTCTGAAATGTGATTTAACATGTTGTTTTTTTAAAATTGTTGAATGACTTGAAATACATACTTAAAAAAGCATGAAGAGCCAAAAAAGGGTTAAAGATATTATGTAGATGAGAGAATTCTCTGCAACAGTCAATGCCAATTGCCAATTCACTGGTATTTAATTTTATTTCTACAGTTATAAAGAGGTCATGAATAAACAAAAAAATATTATTTATTACCAAATTTTGACGCATTGTCAACTATTTTTTTATTTATTTTAAGACTTCTGTTCCATGTTTTCTTGTGGATCATAAGTATATAAAGAATCATGAAATCAAAATACATGAAAATCTAAATAAAATCCTGTAAAATGTTTTGAATAGTTTCACATTGATTCCCTCTAAACTTTTTACTCTGATTATTAAATTAATGTTGAACCATGCCAGCGGTGGTAGCAAAGTGCTTAATGTACAAAGATTGTTAAATGTTAAAACATTTCTGAAAAATGGAAACAAAGAACAATTTGATATCTTGTTCTTGTTTTCAACATGTTCACAAATAAACTATGAAAATATTTGTGTATTTGTGTGCCTTTAAACCGACAAAACGATACAAAAATTAATTATTTATTTTTTATTTCTTGATATCTGTAAAACTTATTGTAAAAAAAGCGATTAAAAGGGAATCTTATTTTATTCTTAAACTTAACAATGAAAAAAAAATCTTTTTTTATTTATTTACTTATTTATTTACTTATTTATTATTTATTTATTTTATTTATATATTTAATATATTTATTTTCTCTTATTTACTTATTTAATCTTAAAATAAACTACAATTGATATTCATACCTTGTACTGCCTTTGATTTTAATGTTAAAATGTTTTGCACAAAACCAAAAAAATGAACATCATAAAATGTGTTAAGCTATAGTGCTTGTGGGAATCGTCAAACTCTAAGGTACTTCTCAACCTTTGGATCCACTTGAAGATACATATCTCTGGGGAGCTCATTCTAAAACTGAAATTTTGACTTCACCAGTGTTACTTTTGCATCTTTAACACTTTACTGTGCAATTCATTGATACCACATCCTATCCAAGTTGATGATAGATATAAACAAATTGCAAAATGTGGTTTCTATAGAATTTCAAGTTTAAGCTCCACTTTACAAAGAGCTATTGTAATATCCTCACGCCGATGTCTGTTAACCTTTTAGGAAAAGACCATTTTTCCTAAGCGGTAAAGACATTCACTTCAGACATTTTATACTTTTTCACTTAAAAAATGAAGGCCCCCCACCCCCACCCCATGTTGTAAGAGCAGGTAATCCTAAAATTAATTTAGGCTGTGTTACGCCCCTTCGTTTTCACCTCTAAATATTTCTGCGAGTGATACTTAGATATTCTACAGCGTTAAAAATAAAGACTACACACCCTTCTGTGAAATCTTGATAATAAGTTCTTTGGCATATTCTGAGTGCGGGTATTTTGATAAATTCATACTGTATATTGATGACTTTAAATGTCTCCCTCAATTGGTAGAGCGTCGGCTTGCGGATCTGGAGGTCGTGGGTTCAAAACCCGACCGGGTCAAACCAAAGACTTTGAAGTTGGTAGTAGTGGCCTCCCTGCTAACGCTCGGGGCTAAGGGGACATCATTATGCCTGACTCGTAGATGTCAGTAAAATGGACCGGCCGGGTTCAGTCCCTGGGTACCTCATAAGTGCCCCTGTGCTATAATGATAGAAATGTCGCTGCACAGTATCGCCTAAAATGTCTCCTTCTATTGACTTAAGCATGGCATTACTCCTTTCTTTGTTTCTCTGTAAGTAATCGCGTTATAAAACACCGATGCCAATATCTGATGTTCCACTAGACGAAGTTAAGTCTTATTGGACTTTATCAGTACTCCGCAATATTCTGCCTAGTTTCTAGCCAAAATACGGTTTCTAGCCAAAATACGGTCAATGCCATGACACGTGAGCACTAATTATTGTTGATGAGCGACTAGCCGACTCTGTACAGATATATAACAAGGCATAGATCAAGTCTGTTTCTCCCATAGATGTCAATGGGCAGGAAGGCAGCGTTTGATTGATAGGACGGTCGTGTATACATGCGCGAGGTTGGCTAGTTTAATGAGTTTATTATTATTATTATTATTTTGATATACAATGAACATCGAAACGACTAATTATAATAATTATAGCGACGTCCTGCTATTTGGTGGAGGCAGACCCCATACAAATGTCTGAGTTGAACCACCGGCGCACCGCTAGTCAGCGTAAAGACCTTCCCAAATTAAGTCCTTCGCCCCCACGTGGACTCGAACCCACGCGGCGAGAGGCTCAATAATCAGAGGATTAACAAATGAGTATATGATTAGCCTTTAAATTCTTTAAAGGCTTTGGAAATTAAAAAGTGGCTTTATCTGGCTTTACAGTGGGGAGTTAATGGGTTACCAAGGGTGGGATGGATGGACACAGCATCAGGCTGCAGTGGTATCAGGAAAAGGGTTGGGAATAGATTCCCGCCGAAAAATAGTAGAGCGGATTGTCCATGTGATTTAAGCTTGACATTGATTTTACGACATCTCCTCATGACGTCTCTGTGTATATTACAAAGTGTGTGGTATCACAGTATGAGGTTATATTTCGGTAGGTGGACTAAGGAGGACACTTCCAATGCCAATGAACATGTTGAAGAATTATTACCCCTTTTCTTCTCTTCGAAATTGAGGAAAGGGTATACTGGGATTGGGATGTCTGTTCGCCCATCCGCGTCTGTCCGTCCTTGAACACAATATTATCAGGGGTTACTTTACAGTTTTGTGCGTACTTCATAATTATCTCGAGTATCATAGGAACCGTTGCACCTGATATTTTCGTTATGATCAGATGAAAATTGCATGAGTTATTGCCCCTTGTAACTTTATTTCAGACAATATGAGGGAGAGATTTAGTGGTAGGTGAGGCTTTGTCAGTTATCGGTTAACAACATTTGGTTGAACACGATTATTCTCCAAACTTTTGCCTGCTTTACTGGGTTGAAGGGATTGGATATTGCCTTTTTAGAGTATCTCCCCCGAAGATAACACCATACAGTGAGACCATAGTGAGCACCACAGCAGCCTGAGATCGTGACCACATAATCTATCCCTACAACCCACATTCAAACCATTTACCTCACTGATAAGGCCACATTCCACTTCCCAATATCTTTAATGACGTTTAACAACGGCGTACTACTTGGTATGCTTACCATGTAACATGTTGTCGAGCTCATAGCCTAGATCCGGTCCATACCATGTCATTTAAGGCGTAATGATAGTTAATGAGAGACCAGTTGCATCCTTTTACTGAACTGTAACATGGTGGAGATGAGGTTTTTGCCTCTCGCAGATAATACAGGGCAGAAGTGTCCACATTTGATTGATAGGAAGGTCAAGCATACACTTATAGTTCTTTCAGTGGGAATGTGTCTTGATTTGTTTACAGATTAGGGTCAAATACTTTTTATAGACACTTATTTACACTTAGTTAAAATGTTGATAGAAACACTGCTACACTAGATTCTACAGATTTTTTTAATTAAATGCACAATTACATGAATCGATTTGAGAAATTGTCTAGCCTCTTCCTCACAAAGATTACAGTCTGTGGTTTGTAAATCGTATTATGGTAAAAAACAACAACAAAGTTTCTAGAAAACAATGCACAGCTGCGTGCACTTTATATCACTAAACGTCATGGACGAATTTCGATTTATTTTATTTATGGATAAAACTTACATGCACGGAGAAAGTTAGCAAACCCTTGTTTAATTACGTATGATAAACAAAAAAGTATGAAAAAAAACACATTAATTTTAACGTAATTAATCCTGAATAACTTTATTGGCAAGGGAGAATGTTCTTCATCAAGTTCCTGACATCTTCAAAATTACACTGGGCTCTTACAATTCTATATCCACTTTCATAAAAAACAATCGACAAGCTTCCAGAAGTTTCGACTCACATTTAAATTTCTTTGACATTTTCCATCATAATGAACTAGTAAGGAAACAAGATAGAGTTCTTATGCTTCATATTTTCAACAGATTTCTTTTTATTTACTTCTGTGAAAAAATAAACTTGCATTCCTTTTGTTTACTGCACAGATACATGTAATCTATCTAAATTCCAAATGTTTAGACGGTGCAGTGACATAGGCTGGGAACATTTATTTTAATTAAACGAAAGAGCCAAGCAAACAAGATTTAATCCAACCACGCAACTGAGATCAATTTTATTTTAAACGATGCTTTAAATTAAAGCTCTGAAGGTGGAATGTAATTTCTAATTGTTCTTCAGATTTATAATCGTCATTCATCTAACAGAATATCTCCCGTTCTGTCACAAATAAGGGGGTGTGCAGATATTATGTGTTTATTATAACGCACGCCAATAGCGAAGACATAAATATTGCAATGCTAAGGTAACGGCAATGTTCAGTATGTTATCGGAATGACAGCGAGTCATGTTCGCAAAATGTTTAGGACTTTAGACATGCATATAGGATTAGTACAATTAGGCGAAAAACAACGTTTTTTCTTAACCCTCTGCACAGGATTGTATTAGAATCTATACCGCTGAGCAATAACCAAAGTGCTTCGTTTGTGTTCACTGTTGTATTAGAATCTATACAGTTGAGCGATAACCAAAGTCCTTCGTTTGTGTCACCGGATTGTATTAAGATCAATTTAGTAAAGCGAAAACAAGATCCATTCGTTTGTGGTCCCAAGATTGTATTAGGAGCTGTAAAGATGAACAAAACACTAAAACAACAACATTACAAACAAAATACAAACAAACAAACAACAACAAAACAGCCCTTCGGTTGTGGTCACAGGATGGTATTTGGATCTGTTAAGTTGAACGGGAAACAAAGGCCTTCGTTTGTGGACACATAATTGTATTATGATCAGTAAAATTGAGCGGGAAAAAAAGTCTGTCGATTCTGCACACAGAATTACATTACTGCCTGAAACCATTCTATAGAAGACCATATATAATTAAAAAAGTTTTTTTTTTAAATTTACATTCTGATGCGATGTAGCAATTTTGACATTAATGTAGTATAACTACAGCGAAATGGGAAGACATATCAATAAAAATAGTAAACTACAAAAAAATCAATGAATAAAAAAAAGAAAGAAATCGAACTAACCTTTAGATAAATCGTGTATATTTTTCAACGCTCAAGTAAATATTATTCCTTGACGGGTCTTAAAGGTATCAGGATAATGTGACTTGGTGTTAGGGATGGGATGGGATTAGCCGGCATTTTGGCCGATACTGTGCATCGATATTTCTATCAGTATAGCACATGGGCACTTACGAGGTGCCCTGGGACTGAACGCGGCCGGTCCATTATACGGACACCGACGAGTCAGGCGTAATGCTGTATCCTTAGCCCCGAGCGTTAGGAGGGAAGCCACTGCTACCAACTTCAAAGTCTTTGGTTTGACCCGGCCGGGGTTTGAATCCACGACCTCGCGATCCGCAAGCCGACGCTCTACCACCTGAGCTATTGCGGCCGGTGACTGGGTGTTATATCGTGCCCGTCTTTTACGGCATGCCCCACTCATTAAAGGTAGCACTATATCTGCCTAGCAGGTTTTATAAATAATCAACACAAAATACAATCCTGCAACGTAGCAGTCATTTCGAAGGTCATCGAGCACTAGTATTTTCCCCCCAATTATCTGTAATTCCCTCTTTTTATAAAGGGCCATCACTAAAGCTTTTCAAATGCATTCTGTCACTTCCATTGTGGGTATGTATTTGGTCTACAGTTCTTGTAAAATAAATACGATTTCCTCAATTATCTAACGTCGAAAACGCGCCAGACTGCAAAATCTATAAAGAAACTGTCTGTTGCTGAAATGAGATAAAAGTATCTACAATTGTTTGAGCATTATGGTAACAATTTGCAAATTCAAAACAAAACAAAAAATCTGATGTAATGCATATGAAAATACCCTTCCTAAAATAAAGATTACTAATATATTTCTATCATTTCGAAAATCGAAAATACAGTGTACATGTATATACAACAGTAGGACTTTTACTAAGGGTTCATACGTCAAAAAATTGCCGTTGTACTAAACGGTTTCTGCCTGCAAAACCTAAAAATTTAAAACTAGGGTTTTCTTTAATTGCTCTTATACCACATGGAAATATTAAGGATTGCAATTGTTTACAATGGCTTTTACTGCTTCAAATTAAAAAAAAGGGAATGACAGTCGAATCCTCTGTGAGAGATTATATTAAGCCTGATTTTAAGCAACCAATATAATGACTATTATATAAATATATCATCACAAATGGATTCAGAACAACAGCCTAATGCAGCGGGTTAGTTTTAAAATCAGCCAGTACATGATGAAATAAATTGTATTAATCGTCAGCATCCTTAAATAATAAAATAAAAATAAAGCTCTCTGCATTTGTTTTGAAAAAGTTGGCATAGGGAAAATTTAATGTTTTGATATGCTGTTTAGACTTAAGCATAACATGCGTTACATTGGCCAACTACATCGTTGTCTAACCCTTGTTTAAGGAGAACCGACTAAAACGTTCAGTTGCGTCCTTCAGAAGTTTCTTAAGAAATCGATGAACATTGAAGAAAATATTAACGAGGTTCTTATTATGTTCAAGAGCTAATGTCTAAGGTTTATTTCAAAGCGTTGCACAATCTCACAGAATCGTACAACGAAATGTGACTAGATTTCCTTGCAACAGTATCAATAATACAATTAATCTTCCTCAACATTATTGTGCAGTGCGAAATCCAATACAAAGCAATCTCTACAATGAAAGCCATTGTAACTATGGAGAGCACGTTGCTTTACATTTTCCAAACAATTTTCAATGTTCTGGGTTTTAAAAGAAAAAAATGGAAACTTCTTAGTCAGAACATTTTAGAGTTGAAAATATGTAACAGAAAGAGAAGATAAAAATAGTGTACACAAAATTCAGTTTTATATGATTCGAACCCGAGGCTTTTTGAACGGTAGTTTCCACTGCTGATCTGAGCTACTGAGTCTGGATATATGCATGCTACTGTTTTATATAATTTACAATGTAAATGTACAATGTTTTCATTACAAATTATGATTTTGACGGGCATTGGTCGGTGCAGTTCGTTTGTATTAACGTCGGACCCAATTTTGGATCATTTGTTGTTATTTTAGGTCACTCTCCTGTACCATATTCTTCTTGTTTGACTTGTTTGATATGTATTAAATTGTTGCAAGATGCACAAAATGTATAAGGCTATAAGGATAATCAATATAAGATTTGATTAAATCGACAGTAAAAAACAACGACAAACAAAAATAACAACAATAACATCCAAACGTACGCCATTTTCTCGCAATCAATCAATCAATGGAGTTTATGCTAAACAAAATATATGTAAGAATTACGGAAATTAAGTCTTCTGTTAAATATTTTCCAGGAGTTGATTGACATAAGTTCAAAAGTTCTCAAACAAATATTTTTATCTAATAAAGTACTTACAGAAGTTACAGGTACAATTAGTAACATGTAAGCGTGCCTAAATTATGCCAACATTACCAGATTTCCTACGAGGAAATCAATATATGACACAACAGATAAACACAATACTGGACCGGAGCCGCATTTTACCGAGCGTTATTTGATGTAGGACCAAACGAAATACAACTATCAATTATCAGCAATTTCCAGCAAATATTGTTAAATTAGCGTCGTTTTTCCAAAGACCGCTCATTGGATTTAGGGCCGAAAAAGGTATTCGTTGACATCCCTAATTCGCAATCCGGATAACCGCAAACACTGTCCGGATTGCGTCTGGTTAACAGGATGTTACGGCTACATAAACATGTTTACGACAAAATAAAATGATAACTACAGTGCTTTTTATAACATTGTATTGTCGTTATATTAAGAATTTGGCATGTAAATTAAACTGGGACATTAACATCATGGCGTCAAAAGTCCCAGATGTGCTACTGAATCGAAATTACTATGCTACAAAAAGTACAAACTAAAGACAGTTTTACATATTTTAACTGCCGGTAGCTACTTGAGTTGATAAAATAAAATTGGATGGACAGAAACATGTTCCGGATTTGTATTGTGGAATTCGGGAAGATAGGCTACCAAAACAACAACAACAACAACAACAACAACAAACAAAAACGTGTATTAAATGGCATGATACCACACTCAGTCACATTACCCTGACACCGGGCCAACAAGTCGTGGAACTACCCTTATATAATTGCTTGAGCGTTAGCAAGTGAACTATACCACTACCATCTTTTTACGACTTGTCGCGGCCCGGGTTCGAACCCAGGGCTACCCGTACCCGGAGCCGACGCTCTCCTGATTGCGCTACCAGGTCCGTTGTACTTTATGTACTTTGGACCAATGAATACAACTAGGCACTGCCAAATAAGCACTAGTTTTAGACTTGTCATTTTGGGTTTTTGTAAGCATACTATAACAAAACGTTACCAAATTACTTGCTTTACAGTTTCGACTTAATTAAGTTTCTAACACTAAATGTTAGTAAACCTCATGTGGGGAGGTTTTACCGAGACATAAGTCTATGGTTATCCTCCACCAAATATTAGCTGGACGTCGCCAATATGACCATAATTGTGTCGGTGCGATGTAAGAAAAAACAAAAAACACCAACTGAATGTTGGTTAAAACTAATCGAAATACGTGTACGTCATCAAATTTGCTTTTTGTTCCGTACACAGATCTTTAGGAGTTTAAACACGTTGTTTTTACTAAAGTGCCCAAGCAACGCAACTATTTCGCAGATCATCTAGTGCAGTTTCAATTTTAATGCCGAACGCTATAGAACTTCAATAACAATTGATTAATAATTGATGTTTCCCAGTATTTACAATATATATTATTGCCCCCTTGTGTGTAAAAAATACAATAAATGCTTCAGAACAAGTTTTGTTTTCCCGGTTAAATATCAACTGCTTCTAAATATTTGCATCTATACCATTTTTGAGTCAAAACAACTACAAACATAGAGGAGATATTTTTTCCTATAAAAGGAAGATTTCCGTTAAATATTTGTTCGAAAAAAGATCTCAGCGTTCGATGCTTGGAATGCAAGGTGACAAACATAACACCAGGACACCTTCTGCAATGCGATTATTCAATATAATCGCCGCGGTGTGCCAATAACCATTGTTAGTTGGGCGTCTGACAGCGAATGCTGTACGGACAAAGGATGCTTACACGAGACAGATGACATCGAGGATCTGTTTAAGCAGCAGGTTTCTTTGTGGCACGAAAGTCTGCCCGTGTGGCTAAACATATGACAGACTCTGGGACCAGGATATGGGAATGATCTCTTTGCGACTTAAATTCCGTGCATTGAAGGTCCTTTATCTAAAGAAATATTGTCTAGAAACACTTTCTGGAAGGGCCAGCCCCACAACGTCGGGCGGCAGTGAATCCGAACCTGCCTTGTTGGTCTTAACTTAATACTTCACTGCAATGTATTTACCCCACTATTTACTCATGATGATTGTGCATATAATTAAGGAATTTGAATGCCGTTTTAGTTAATTTATTTGTCTTTTCTTCCTTTTGTTTGCTTTCTGGAAGTACAATTTTGTTTGCTCACTGGAAAAAAGAGACCCTACAACTAAGGTTAGGATTTGCTTCAGCGTGGAGGACAAATACTGCTACCCTACATGAAATGTCGTGACTTTTATTTCTTTAGTAAAGTATGAATAATAGTTCTTTACTTAATACGTACTATATATCAATGCATATGAACGCTTTATGATATTGACCTAAACATGGCATTGCCCATTCCTTTGCTTCTCTGTAAGTAACCATGTTATAAGGGACCTAATATCAATGGCTCATGTTTCAATTAACGAAGTTAGTCTTATTGAGCTTTATCATTACTTTACAATATTCTGCTTAGTTTCTAGCATAAAATAGGTCCATACCATGACATATGGACTCTAATGATTGTTAGATGAGCGACCAGACGAATTCGTATGGACCTTTAACAAATGCGTATATCAAGTTGGTGGCTCGCGTAGATGTCACTGGGCAGGAAAGTAGCGTTTAAATGATAGGTCAAGTATAAATGTGCATGCTTTACTTGTCTAGCGAGTACGGGATTAATGGTAAGATGCTTAAAAGACCTAAGAAATTGGAATGCGACCTTATCTGTCTTCACATGGGGAAATTAATGGATTGAATTAAGATAGTTGGGGTGGGGTTGTTGGACACAGCCTCATGCTGCAGTGGTATAAAAATGAGGATAAGAGGCTTGCTTTCCAATGGCAGTGCTGAATTCCTTTGGGCATCAAATATGACTAATTGCTGTTATGACCTCTCGTCCATGACATCCTTGTTAGTAATACACTTATACACAAATTAAATGTTCAATCTGTGATCTCGTTACATGGCGTTATTTTCCTAGGAAGCACTCTAAAGAAAGCAATTTCCACTGCATTTAACCTAGTAATTATGGGGCCACCATATCTTTATCGACCAATCTGATTTGATAACTTGTCAATGTTAAACGGTCTTATTAAACCAAGAACTGTTATCCAATGGCTAACGAATATCAGACCATGACCTCCCACCCCCTACCCCACAACACACATTCAAACCATGACGTTTAATAGAAACACTGCAAAATTAGTTTCTTCTGTATTTTTACAATGCACAATTAAAAGAAGCGGTATGAGAAATTCAATTCCTTCTTCATCCCAAAGATTCAAAGATAACAGTCGGTTATATGTAAAACACTATTGTTTCTACAATACCCTACCCAGTCGTATTGTCCTTTACATAATCCAACATCATTGTCGTCCTTCACTTGATTTTATTTATTGTTCAAGTTGACATGCATGGATAAAGTTCGCAAGCACTTGTTAAATTAACTTTTAAATACAAATAAAATGATTAGTTCGTTTTTCACGTAATCAATCCACTTTAGCTTTCTGTCAAGGAAGATCGTTCTTCAGCTCAATAACTTGCCATTTTTGTGCACCAGAATACATTAGGACCACTTACGATTTAATTGTCATATTCAACGTTGAATAATCGACAAGCTTTTAGACGGTTGGAAGGCACATGCAGATGTCTTCAGCATTGTTATAAAAAAGGGAAAATGATACCATAGAACATGCCCTTCTTTCAACTTTAAACATATTTCCCTTTTTATAAAATGCGTAAAATAAATTACTTCTATTTATTTGTATACATCACAGGTACATTATATCTATTTTGTTGTATTATGTTAAGAAAAACAGTGACATACTTTGAGCATGCTGAAATGTAAAGTAATTGATAGGAAGCGTCGGGCAAATAAGATTTTATCCATTCATGCAACTGAGATCAATTTAATTTTAAACGATGCTTTAAATTAAAGCACAGAAGCTGGAAGTTAATTTCCTATTATTTTTTCAGATTTATAATCGACATTCACCTGAGAGAATATCACACAAACCCTGTCATAAATCAGAGGGATTTCAAGTATTAAGAGTTTGCCATAGTGCACGCCAATTCTCAAAGGATAATTACATGTATTCCAATCCTAAGACAACAGCATTGTTCAGAGTATGTTATCAGCAGGACCAAGAGCCCTGTTCGCAAAATGTTAAGTTCTTTAGACAAGCACATAGAATCAGTAAGGCAACATCATTTTTTTCTGGACAAATAATTAGATTAGGATCCGTACAGTTGAACGAAGAACGAAAGATCATACGTTTGTTGAAACAAACTTGTATTAGGCTTAGTAAAACTGAGGGGAAAACAGTCCTACGTTTCTGGACACAGCATTGTAATACTCTTTTAAATAATTCTAGAAAATTCCAGGATATGATTCTTAAACACAAGTAGTTATGATTACACGTTGAAACTATTAAAAATTTGTGACCGACCGGTCCCTTTTGCTGACTGACCGTCCCAAGGGTTAACTGTTTGATTTGATATTTTTGTTGAATGACTAATCACATATTTGTTGTTACCTTTACATTTGGCATGCATGTGAATACCCTTGTCCTATGCCTTTTGAACTTTTGGTATATGTTTCAATGCCCATAGCACTTTGTCATGTTTTCTTACTTTATTAATTATATGACTACAGCGAAATGGGTATTGTTGTAGAGTACAAAAAAGTAAATTACAAAAATGTTAACAAAAATAAGAAAATTTATACAAAACAAATTGTGTACTCTCTGTTAACCCTCGAAAAATCATGAAGGCATTTCCATGACTGATTGGCCAGGTGTCAGGTCAAGGTAACTGTGTGTAGTATTGTGACAGGTGTTTACAGAATGCTGTACATAACACAGGCGGCCCTATACCTGTTATAAGTGGACACCATATTTAGAAAACTTTTGAAAAATGTTGTTTGGATACAATAAACAGCACTAGCAATACAACGCTAGCTATATCATAATATCACGGTTGTTGTCCACTATTTTGCGTGTATCTGTAATTACCTGTTTATATATTATTCTATTTATATAATACCATTCTGTGAAAGTGCCTAGGCATCATGATAAAAATAACAGAAAAGCAAATATAAAGAACACTTATAATATTGCTTTATTACATCGAGACTTATACAGCTTTTTTCACATTACTTCTTAAACACCTTAGAATATTTCGGATTTACAATTGTCTTTGCTACTTTAAATAAAAAGGGATGGCAGTCGAGTCATAGGTATAATATTAGATTTAAAGCAACCATCCAAAAATAAATTAATTGTTTAATTCAAACATCACACATGGATTCCTAACTATATCTCAATGTAACTGTTTTCTTTTAGAAAACAACCAATATACAGTTAAAATAAACAGAAACGTATCGCATCTTCTTTCTTGAAAAGTTGAAAGAGTATCAATTAATTGTTAATTTATAAAACTTATTCGTAAACATATCATGCGTTATATCAGCAAACCACATCCGTTTTTATGTTACAAGAAGGAATCGATGAACATTCAATGAAATATTAACGAGGTCATTATGTTCAAAAGCTAATGTCTAAGGTTTATTTCAAAGCATAGCACAATCTCACAGAATCGTACAACGAAATGTTAGATTTCATTGCAACAGTATCAATAATACATTAATCTTCCTCAACATTATTGTGCAGTGCGAAATCCAATACAGTCAATCTTTACACTGGAAGCCATTGTAACTATGGATTGCATGTTGTGTTGCATTCTTCCAGCAGTTGTCAATGGTCTGTGTTTTTAAATCAAAACTAAAAACCTTTTTGGCCGTACGTTTAAGAGCTGTAAATGTGTTAATAATAACTGAGATGGAAGATAAAATGTTGTAAAACAAGCAGAAAAGGCTTCTGATAATAAGATAATAGGCCTATTATAAAATAAAGTCCACTACTGAGCCAATGAGTCTTGGTACAGATATGTAGTTGATTAATACATTGCAACCGGCAAAATTATAACATACACCTTTGAACATAACATCATGATTTTCATGAGTTTTATTCGTCCTTCACAAGCTTTTTGTGATTAAAATCCGTCCAAGTATGGATTTCACTATAAATTTGATCAGTTTTCTGTGCCATTGGTTTCTTGCTTTGAATTGTTTGGTGTCTTTGCTTTAATGTACATGACATTAGAAAAGGCTTTAAAGACACCTATTGTAGGTTTCTCTACAAGCAAACATAAACGGTAGCAAAATTTCCTACATTATCTTTGACCAAGCAGCAGTCTGGTGTAAGACACGTAGATATACGTGGCAGACTGAAGAAAATAAAAACAAATAACCTGTAATAAATTGCTTGTGCTGCACGAGTCATACCAGGAGAACAGCATTAACAATTAAATTGAAAAAAAAGACCTTTTGTCTGGAATGTGCACCAAAGTGTAAAGAATATATACCAAAGTTTTAGTATTTTTTCCGAAAGATAATTTAATGTTCAAATGCTTTTTCCCCATCTTTCGTAACTTTACACAATGACAGACATGCCAACTATGCTTGAGAAGTTTTGCGAGTAGCATAATGTTAATGTAATTTGCTTCTTAAAACCGTTTGTATGAAAGTTCCTTCAGGTTTTTATATTGCTCGATGTCGAGCTGTTTTGGTTTGTTTATTGAAGCCTACACACTATTCCCAACCGAAACTTATAATGCATTTTAGGACGTATGTAACAAATACAAAAATGGGAAATGGTTTCCATTTTTCCACCTCTATATAAGGAAGCGAATTTGAAAAAGCTCATGTTTTCTATTAGAGGTGTATACGACAGTTTCCATATAGCAAATACGGGTAACAATATCTTTGTATACTATCTGTCTTTGTAACTATTTTGGGAAATTTGGGCATAATTTTATTATAAATTCGTATTTTAAGTTATAAACGTATAAGATATATAATAAGATCAATTTAAATTTGGCATACAATGCCGTGACAGCATATGCCAAAAGTGTCAAAAGTGAAACGCAAAAAAAAAAAAAAACAAAAAAAAAAAAAAACAACACGAAAGAAAACATCGGATTTCAGAAAACAACCTACCAACTAAATAAAATGTAGTATTGTTAAGAGTTAACAAGTCAAAAAACATAAAATATTTCATAAAAAGCCTAGGATTTATCCGCAGTTGGCATATTATAGATAATAAAGGTACTAAAATCCCGATGTTATACATACAGTGTAATCTCACGTAAAAGGTATGGAGACTGCTCAAGTTGTCTCACCTATATAGGGCACGACTGGAGGGATGAAGAGACAAGAATTCCAACAGTAACTGTCCAATTATGGCTTTAAGTCACTGTTTTCACTGTGTATATATAGTCTCAACGACCTGTCCGATCATCGTGTAATTTAAAAGCAATGCAAATTCTTGACTGTAAAAGGGGCCACCAATGCAGTACAATGAAGGATTCCCGGGTTGTAACCGTCTGCAATACATTTTCTGATAAGATTTGTAAAGTGGTCAGAAAAAGTTATTGAGACCCTTGATTTTCTTTAACTTGTATAAAACATTTCCATAAAATGCAGGATGGCTTATGGCTTTTATACTTGCAAACATCAAACATCAGACATTAATTTTGCTCGTTGTCACCCTAAAAAAAAAAATCGTTCTATGTGCTTTTTTACTGCTTCTTATTAAATCTTTTTCAATCAATCCGTCGTTTGTGCAAATCGTAAATCTCAATAACAAATGTGTCCGACTGCAAGCATTGATGTCTGGATATATATTGGATTGTTGTCAGACTTGTGTTTTTGTTTTCGAAATTTTGATCCACACGTTACACTTCATTCCACGTTCCAACTTTTTCCTTGAGAGCCGTCGCTAATATTCACTCTCTGTCAGAACTTCTTACCTTTTTATCAATCTCATCAATTTGCCACGTGGGAGTTTTTATAAAATTTTCTGTTGTGTTCCACAAAGCATTTTGTACAAGCATTTACGTTATTTAATTTTCGCATATTGGAATTAGTTTGAAACTTATCGGTGAATAATGGTCTTACATTTGTTTAGTTACAATTTAAAACGAATATGAAAAACTTCTTATTGTCTGACACCGACTTGATGCAAGCATAATTGTTATGCCAAGTATTGAAAATATCAGTTATAATAAAGAATAACACATTCCTTTTAATATGGACAATTTTTGTTACATTATTCAAATAAAACACCAACAACAAAATTCTTATTGCTGGCATTATTCATTGCCTATCAAAACTACTATACTTCTGTACAGTAAGAATAAAGTGGAGCCAAACATACAGAAATATTAAAAGAACAGATTTCCTTCGTAATATGGCGTATTTGTTCAATAACTAAAATGCATGTAAGTGTGCATTTTGTTTGATTGTGAAACAGTAGGATGAGGACAAGGAGATTTCTGATTTTTGTCAAGGATCGATGCTGACAGGAAATAAATACTAGCGTAAATAGACATCTTATTAAAATATTAAAATATACACGAATTGCTTATGGGAATAAACATATGCCATTGAGCGCCTCAGCAAATGCATTTTGTTGTGAAAACTTGTCAGATTTATGAATTGCTGTATCAGCTAAAATTTCTAAAATGTCTCAGTGCGTGATACGATAGTGTACCTTGATTATCAGTGTCAGTAGTATTGTTATTTTTCGTATTTTATCATCATAGAAATGGCAGTTAGTTTACATATTGCATGTACTTTTGCATGAGAAACAAAACGTTGCTGAGTGCAAAGTAAGATGTGATGTATCAATTCCATAAATATTATTATATAATGTTTAGTGTAGTTCAGTGTAGTTCGCTACATTACTGTAGGTTTAAATATTTAATATTTTTAGTGGATGTCGATTTTTAAGAGCATTGTTTACAAAAATAATTAGTACAATTGTTTTAGTAAGAAAATGGACACACGTTTAGTAATTTTACGCTCTGTCACAACTAGAAACTAATACAACAATCCGTCTTTCTTCTTTTTACCATACTAATGGGCAGATAATGTACAATTGCCAAAAATTCTTACAATGTGATATCACGTACCTCACTTACTTTTCGCTGTGCTACCATAACGCGTAAAGCAAGTGACAAAGTGGAGATCATGCTTGCATACACCGATATCCGTGTCATCGTAAAAATATTTCATACGATTTAAAGGTAACAAAAACAAAATAATATTCAATATCAACATTCCTTACATTTTATTGTTAAGAAAAGCCCTATATGCCCTACCACTGATCGTATTATAATTACAAGAAACTTATACCAAAATCTGAAAATCACCACCAAATGAGGATTGATCATTGTCAAGCACAACCTTACAATTCTGGGTGGCAGACCTTACTGTGATCTGAAAGGCATGTGACCTCTGTCGTGGAGATTTGACGTGTCATATAGCTTTATTGCGTACATACTTTATTGTAGTATTTATTTTGTTCTCGCGTTATGAGTTTGAAAATTGTTGAAATTAAATAAATAGAACTGGGTTGAACATATATGTATATTGCAATATATTTTCTGGTTAAAACATGCAAAATATCAGAAGAAAATATAAACAAATACTTGCACAGTGTCACCTTGTACACAGTGCCCAAACACTATGACTCCCGCCAAGATCAAGTTAATTAATCTTTAGTTTTATGTAAGCTTTGAACGTCTGAAGAGCAACAGGTCGGCTTAACAATTTACATCATGGCGTCTAGGTGAAATCATCTTGCTATTCGACGCATTCAAATGCAAAATTTAAATAAAGAATTTCCTGTACGGATTGCAATATATCTTGAATATTTGACCAATTTTCTATAAAATACAATTCAATCCCGTATTATTGCTTTCCATCTAACACAGAATCTTTGCTGTGGACACCTTGTCTCCTGTTCTAAATTTCTCTACGCCAAAAAGCCAAGGCGATGATTTTTGCAAATCCTCTTGAAATTTCAATACCAAATGTTCATGCCTTCTATATTGGTGTACAGTCTAATGGAAGTGATGTAAGGCACTATTTATCGATAAAAACGTGCGTGTCATGTTCGGAAATTATGTAGCTTAGTTGTTTCCTTTGTGAAAATTTTCAGAAGCAAGTTGTCCAAAAAAGATCCATGCTGTTAGAAAGGACGGTTTTCTTGAAGCTGAACCTTTTCAATATTTACAATATTCTTTAAATTTTTCTTTGGTATTGGGAAGGTCCACTCACGCTCTTCCATTGTTGTTTCATTCAAAATTCTTTATGACAACTTCAGGGAAAATAATTTATATGTAGTGAATGATAGAAATAGAAGCGTCCACATGGCGTCGTTACATGCATGGTTACAGTTTTATTACAGATTAATGTGATACAAAAACGAGCATAGAGATCATGAACAATTTGACACCATGCAAGGTCAATCGAGTGTACTTCAGATATCCAGCTTTCCCATAACTTCGGACGGGGTCCGCTTCTCTCGTAGACGGCACTGCGAACGAAGGCCACACTTAAGTAATAGGGCAGTCAGGTTTACAATTGATTTGTTAACTTATCTAGTGATACGCTGTTTGTGCTGTGATTTTTTTAACACGTGAATACATATCCTTCTCAAACAAGTTGTACTGGGGTCCATACTGTAATCAGGTTGTCCGTATGCCCTTAGGTACATCTATTAGTTTGTTTGTCTGCCTGTCTATCCATCTGTTGGGCTGTTTGCCTGTCTGCAGAATTCTTTTAATACAATCCAATTAAATCCCGTAATATTGCTTTCCATCTAACAAACAGTCACTGTCGTTGATACCTTGTCTCCTGTTTTAATCTGCGTACGCTAAAAGGTCAAGTCAGATCATCTTGAAGTCTCAATACCGAACGTTCAAACTTTCTATTTTGGTGTGCAAAATAATGGAAGTGATTTCAGATAATATTTTGCAATAAAAACCTTCGTTTTCCCTATGTAAAAATATGTAGCTTAGTTGTTTCCTTTGTAAACATTTTCGGAACCAAATCTAATAGATATGTTTGCTGGTAAAATTGACGGGTTTCTTGTTGATGAACCATTACACTATTAACAATATTCCTTAAATGTTCCCTTGATATTGGGAACAACAATTCACGCTCATCCACTGTTTTTTTTTTAAAATTCAAAACGCTTTTTGACAGATTCAGTAAATATGGACTATATAAGCTATAAGGAATCTCAGCGGTCCTTCACATAGCTTCGTTACATGCATGGTTAAATTTTTCTCACTCGGTATATACTGATACATAAAATAATGTAATACATAAACGTGCATACACATCATAAACAATTCGACATTCTTCGCCAAATTTTCAGAAAAAAGTTCTGTAAATTGGCCTACATCTGTTGTAAAACGACCAGCAACAATGTGACAAGGATTTACAGCTCGTAGCCATTGTACACGTATTCATGTATAGCTAATTCTATGCAGCACTAGGAGGCCTAAGGAAAAATTTCAAATATGCTTCTGACAAACCCGCAAATTCACAAAATTCAAGTAACGTTACTGAAATGTCTATTATTTATCAAAACGTAAAAATAGTGAAATGTTAGTATTCCCAACCCTATAAATATATTGATGACATTTTAATTTTTCTTGCTATAAGGCCGCCAACACGACATCATCCAGTCCGTTGGATAATTTCAAGTAGTCGCAATATATTAAATGTAATGTATTTTGTCAGGCAACTTTTTAAGGTCAGATCCCTAGCAGAGTCTGTCCAGGATCCAGGATGACACTAGGCTGGAAATCAACATTTCGTTGATAATGAGATCAAAACACATGTGTTTATATTGATCTTATATTGTTAACAGAGGTAAATTTAATTAAAAACGGGAACTTAAAATTAAAAGTGCTGTTAAAAAGGTAAATTTTCAATTATTCATTACTCTATAATTTGATACTGATTTTACAGAATATACATTAATACATCGCTCTTTTACACCAAATCATAATTAAGTCTTTAAGAACTACCATTATAATTGCACTTCTATTTATCAAGGATGATAATATGTGCACAAAAGTAGTATAGAAACAAAAGTGTAGATCTCTTTTTTGTAATAGCTGCCAAAACATTTTTATTTATGTAAGCTAAACCGTTGCTATTTTACTTAATTTAAACTATCTTATGTTTAGTTTAAGCAGACTAAGCAGTACAGTTGCAAAATATGGACATAGACAATATCAATGCCATAATTTTTTAAATCATATAAAGAACTGTTCTGCTTCGGCTACCCAAGACATCAAACAAACACTTCGCATTGCTATATACTGCCATATCTTTATATATTAATATTATAAAGTTATCATTGATCAAGGATTATATTATTTATACCTTTCATTAGCATAAGTCAAGAGTTTAAAAATCATGAAACAATTTTATGATAGATTCTATCCCCATTATTATGCAATAATGGTAAAAAAGTCAAGCACTATTATCAAAATCTCTAAATCATCTTTTAAGATTGAATGTGAATATTTTTAAGAGAAAGTTCCCATTTTCTGTAATTTAAACATATTCTAAACATCGCTCATAAGTTTAATTAAAATATAAAACAATCTTTGATCGATTATATGACCAATTTCAAGCAAATATTCATAAGCAACTGAACACTTGTTTGTCAGTTAGCTCATAATTCTGTTTTAAGTGTTTTAAGAATGTGAATATGAGCATTTTAGGGAAATAGTCCTTTTTGTTGACAGTTGTTTTACATTTAAGACAAGAAAAGTCCAATAAGTTATCATAAAATTGAGTCATAGAAGTTACATTATCTACAAGTAGATAATAAAATAATGTTGGAGAAAAGACCTGAAAAACATAACCCTTTGGAGTACTTCAATTTGAAAACCGATCAAAGGCTTAACCGAAACTATCATTCATATTCATATATTTCGGAAAAGACCTTCATGCAGAAAAAAAAACACACAACAAACACCTGGATTATTATACAGGGAATCTTACATATAAGAATCCAAAGTCGGACGTGGAAAAGTCTGCTCATAAATGTAAAGCTTTATTTTTTAAAAGCTTTGGGCGACTTTCAGAATATATATGGACAAGACGTTTTAAATAAAAGATTTCAATATATATACTATTTATTAAAGTGTTCCATTTTAAATACAATGATGTACGAACGTTATTTCACAGCTAGGTTAATTTCTGGAGTGCACATACAACATTCATTTTTAATAAAAGGGAAGACGGGTACTAAACAAACTGTTTCTTGGTAAGCATTGTTGTGAGTTTACTTTGATATTCTTTTCGTTACACCAACTTCTATGATTGTTTAAATATGTCATTCTTTCTGGGCATTGACGTGAATTCAAATGAGTAGATTCAATGCAGGGAACACTACCATGGAAAAGGAAATAAGAGTAACTTACTTTATTTTTTATTAAAGTTTAAAATGTCATTTAACCTAGTACCAATATTCTCCGTTGTTGGGGAGAGGGACACCTTTCAAGGTCGTACAAACAATTAGGTAAAATTCAATACAATAAAAGCCTGAAAACAAATGAACTTTAAAAGGATTCAGTGAAAGCATTATTTTCTACAAAATTAATATCAAATATACCCACAAAAACATGCGATAACATGTTCTTATCAATCTGCATTTACAATCTTTTATGTCTTATGTAAGTTTTAATCAATCACAGCAAGGCATCTGCAGCAAAATGACAGAACGTTATGTGGAGTAATCGGCTGATCTTCAAAAAACCTCCTGTACTCCAGTATCTGCAAGAAAGTGAATGCATTTTTAAAAGTACTGTTATGAAAAATATAAATTATATGTTTTAATTAAGTCTCTCAATTGCCCAGAAACCAAATGAATACAAAGTTATACATTGACGCACTAATCTACCCAGGTTGATGATGTATAAAATGAAGAACTTCAATATGTTGTTTCTGAAATAATTCATTTTGGTGTTTTCTGTCTGAAGTGTAAAGATTTGAGCTGCAAGTCAGGTGAAAAATATTCCTGAGTGTGATATTTGGGGATGCTAATTTTGTATATGTTGCAATGCCCAATGGTCATACAAACATTCTTATTCGAAAATATCTTTATTGCCATAGGAACGTTTACTTCAGGCATATTGTGACGATAAGAAGAGCTATTGTCCCTTTCAGCTGCATCCTTGTTGATTCATAACAAACCTTTTTTGTCTCCTAGATAACAGGGAACAGTAATGCAACTCTTGATAAGGCGGAAGGTCAGGAATACACGTGCTCAAATAGTGGGAACGTTAGTTGTCCCACTATTAATAGTTATTATAATTCAGGGTTATCCAATCGTAGAAGCATGTTTTCACTAGTTTGATATTTTTGGATAGAAGCATTACCATACTAGCTTTTACCATGCAGAACAAGAAGCAATACGAGATCTGAATTTCACTTTCCTCACAAAGATTTTAATCCATTATAATTTGAAAACGCAAATATTTATACAGATTGTTACTACAATGCCCTACGCAGTCCCTTTTTCATTTTTTTTGTCGAATCGCGAACTATCTATATGGAGCGATTGACTGTTATAAACAGTCGTTAAGCGTACAGAAGGCTGGACGAAGAGTTCACTTGGCAATCTTTGGCAAATTTTTCCAGAATAATGTGAAGTGAAGTAAAACAGTTCAATTCACTGTCTTTCATTGCACAGATACTTAGTATGTTTTATTATGCTTTGCCGGTATTAAGAAGGTACAATAATATAAGCACATGGTTACTAAAATAGACATATGCAGACACTAAACATGTAGCATTATTGAGGGTAGTGTATATATCTTTCAGTGCTGGCCATACTGTATTCTAAATATTTTCAATGAACACACTATTGTTGAATATTGTGTGCTATTCCTGACAGATTTGAATACATAAAGTATCTATCAGAGAACATCTTGTCATTCTACACATTACATTTGTTTTTCCAATACAAAGTCATAGGATGATTGCAATTTATTTTGAATACTTAATATAAAACTCAATCGCTTATTATTGCTTTCAATATTACAAACAATCATTGCATGAGACATCAAGTCTCTTGTTCCTAACCTGCGTAAGCTAAATAAATAAATAAATAAATAAATAAATAAATAAATAAATAAATAAATAAATAAATAAATAAATAAGAATTAAAGCTATAGCTTTGCCAAATAATCGCAACAATCTCGATTCCTGATTGTGTGCCTTCCATTTTGGAAGCAAGGATGTGATTTAAGACACTTTTTTTGTGAGGAATCTTCATATTGATCCACAGTTTCATTAAGATAATAACGAAGAGCGTACTTCAATCCTGTTAAAAAGTATAGTTTTTTTGTTTCCTTTGAAATCATTTTCAGAGTTAAGTTGTCTTTACAGATACCACTTCGCCAGACTTTGCGTGTTCCGTGTGGCTGAACCGTACACTATTTCTTGGATGTCTTTGCTATTGTGTTCGACCATTCACTGTCATGTATAACCATCTGATTTACAGCTCTCTTTGACAATAGCGGAGAAAATCTTTGAATGGCAAAGAAATAAAAGCAATTCTTTATACGACTTCGTTGCAGGCATTTTCTTCTTAGCTGTACTGTACCTTTTGTCTGCCCGGTATTATGCACCAAAATTAAAATTGGTCTTGTAAAAGACATGGCCTTAAAATAACAATATAAATACTAATGGTATCAATAATATTTGTACTACTACTACTACTACTACTACTACTACTACTGCTGCTGCTGCTACTACTACTACTACTACTTCTACTACTACTACTACTACTACTACTACTACTACTACTACTTCTACTACTACTACTACTTCTACTTCTACTACTACTACTATTTCTACAACTACTACTACTACGTTCGTTTTGTGATGTGATTTGGATTGTCATCGAACAAATAATGCACTTTTTGTTATACGACAATGGACTATATACTACTTACTAATGATGTTGATGATGATGAGAAGGAGCAGAATGATAAACTACTATTACTACTACTAAATGTACTACTACTACTACTACATGTACTACTACTACTACTACTACTACTACTACTACTACTACTACTACTACTACTACTACTACTACTACTACTACTACTCCTACATGTACTACTACTACTACTACTACTACTACTACTACTTCTACTACTACTACTACTACAACATGTACTACTGTACTACTACTACTACTACTACTACTACTACTACTACTACTACTACTACTACTACTACATGTACTACTACTACTACTACTACTACTACTACTACTACTACTACTACTACTACTACTACTACATGTACTACTACTACTACTACTACTTCTACTACTACTACTACTACAACATGTACTACTGTACTACTACTACTACTACTACTACTACTACTACTACTACTACTACTACTACTACTACTACTACTATTACTACTAGTACTACTACTACTACTACTACTCCTACATGTACTACTACTACTACTACTACTACTACTACTACTACTTCTACTACTACTACTACTACAACATGTACTACTGTACTACTACTACTACTACTACTACTACTACTACTACTACTACTACTACTACTACTACATGTACTACTACTACTACTACTACTACTACTACTACTACTACTACTACTACTACTACTACTACTACTACTATATGTACTACTACTACTACTACTACTACTACTACTTCTACTACTACTACTACTACTTCTACTACTACATGTACTACTACTACTACTACTACTACTACTACTACTACTACTACTACTACTACTTCTACTACTACATGTACTACTAGTACTACTACTACTACTACTACTACTACTACTACTACTACTACTACTACTTCTACTACTACATGTACTACTACTACTACTACTACTACTACTACTACTACTTCTACTACATGTACTACTAGTACTACTACTACTACTACTACTACTACTACTACTACTACTACTACTACACGTGCTCAAATAGTGGGAACGTTATTTGTCCCACTATTAATAGTTATTATAATATAGGTTAATCCTTTCGTAGAAGCATGTTTTCACTAGTTTGATATCTTTGGATAGAAGCATTACCATACTAGCTTTTACCATGCAGAACTTACAAGAAGCAATACGAGATCTGAATTTTACTTTCATCACAAAGATTATAATCCATTATATTTTGAAAACGCAAATATTTATACAGATTGTTACTACAATACCCTACGCAGGCCCTTTTTCAATATTTTTGTCCAATCGCGAACTATCTATATGGAGCGATTGACTGTTATAAACAGTCGTTAAGCGTACAGAAGGCTGGACGAAGAGTTCACTGGGCAATCTTTGGCAGATTTTTCCAGAATAATGTGAAGTGAAGTAAAACAGTTCAATTCAATGTCTTTCATTACTTAGACACATAATATTTTTATATGCTTTGCCGGTATTAAGAAGGTACAATAATATAAGCACATGGTTACTAAAATAGACATATGCAGACACTAAACATGCAGCATTATTGAGGGTAGTGTATATATCTTTCAGTGCTGGCCATATTGTAATCTAAATATTTTCAATGAACACACTATTGTTGAATATTGTGTGCTATTCCTGACAGCTTTGAATACATAAAGTATCTATCAGACAACATCTTGTCATTCTACACATTACAACAGTTTTTCCAATACAAAGTCATAGAATGAGTGCAATTTATTTTTAATACTTAATATAAAACTCAATCGCGTATTATTGCTTTCAATATTACAAACAATCATTGCATGAGACATCAAGTCTCTTGTTCCTAACCTGCGTAAGCTAAATAAATAAATAAATAAATAAATAAATAAATAAATAAATAAATAAGAATTAAAGCTATAGCTTTGCCAAATAATCGCAACAATCTCGATTCCTGATTGTGTGCCTTCCATTTTGGAAGCAAGGATGTGATTTAAGACACTTTTTTTGTGAGGAATCTTCATATTGATCCACAGTTTCATTAAGATAATAACGAAGAGCGTACTTCAATCCTGTTAAAAAGTATAGTTTATTTGTTTCCTTTGAAATCATTTTCAGAGTTAAGTTATCTTTACAGATACCACTTCGTCAGACTTGGCGTGTTCCGTGTGGCTGAACCGTACACTATTTCTTGGATGTCTTTGCTATTGTGTCCGACCATTCACTGTCATGTATAACCATCTGATTTACAGCTCTCTTTGACAATAGCGGAGAAAATCTTTGAATGACAAAGAAATAAAAGCAATTCTTCATACCACTTCGTTGCAGGCATTTTCTTCTTAGCTGTACTTTTTGTCTGCCCGGAATTATGCACCAAAATTAATATTGGTCTTGTAAAAGACATGACCTTAAAATAACAATATTGATACTAATGATATCAAGAATATTTGTACTACTACTACCACTACTACTACTACTACTACTACTACTACTACTACTACTACTACTACTACTACTATACTACTACTACTACTACTTCTACTACTACTACTACTTCTACTACTACTACTACTACTACTACTACTACTACTACTACTACGTTCGTTTTGTGATGTGATGTGGATTGTCATCGAACTTATAATACACTTTTTGTTATACGACAATGGACTATATACTACTTACTTATGATGTTGATGATGATGAGGAGGAGGAAAATGATACTACTACTATTACTACTACTATATGTACTACTACTACTACTACTACTACTACTACTACTACTACCACTACTACTACTTCTACTACTACTACTACTACTACTACTACTACTACTACTACTACTACTACTACTACTAATTATACTACTACTACTACTACTTCTACTACTACTACCACTACTACTACTACTACTACTACTACTACTACTACTACTACTACTACTACTACTACTACTACTACTACTACTACTACTACGTTCGTTTTGTGATGTGATGTGGATTGTCATCGAACTTATAATACACTTTTTGTTATACGACAATGGACTATATACTACTTACTAATGATGTTGATGATGATGATGATGAGGAGAATAATACTACTACTATTACTACTACTTCTACATGTACTACTACTATTACTACATATACAACTACTACTACTACTACTACTACTACTACTACTACTACTACTACTACTACTACTACAACAACAACAACAACAACTACTACTACTACTACTACTACTACTACTACTACTACTACTACTACGTTCGTTTTGTGATGTGATGTGGATTGACATCGAACTTATAATTCACTTTTTGTTTTACGACCATGGAATATATCCTACTTACATATAAATACCAAATATCTAGATATCATGTAATATAATTAAATGCATTTCATTTTCATTTAACATCGCAAGGCGCATCGTTTTACTTTCTGACAACCCAATCGAATGACAAAAAACTGGAAAGTGCGTACAGTAATAACAAGTTGAGACACATCGAATTAACGACATTTGCAACATGCATTTAACCGAAGGTGTTTTAATTCGAATGTCATCATCTTTGCAGCCCGTAGCTATTATACATGTATTATATTAGATCAGGATAATTCGAATGATGCAGCACTTTATCTTAATCATAGAAAAACAGAAGACATATAATAAGAAATTATTTAAAATATAGCATGTATTTTTGTCTAGCCCTGTTTTCAAACTTGCGAAATTCAAAATAAATAAAGTTACTTTAAATAAAGGATTGAACATGTCAACTGGTAGTTTTGCCTACCCTCATATAAATATTTAGTACATATAATTTTTCCTAATCAAGCCTTTAATACTACATCAGCCTGTTGCACACTTTCTAGGTAAACAAGCCACAAAAAAAGAGAAACGAAACAATACGTGCAGCTTATTCGATCAGGCAATTTTTAATGTCAGATCCGGTTCATAGACAGACATTTGACCCCTTAAGATTGTTCATTGTTGAAAAGTGACCAGTTTTTTTTTACTTATTGTGTTGTACAAGGTTTCGATAAAAGGAGCGTCTGTCTGAAATGGTTGTACGCTCTTGTTTGTTTAGTTTATTTGCTATTTGCATTTAATTGTAAAACAACCACTCGGTCTAGGTCTTAGGAAAAAAAAGAAAATGGAAAAAATAAAACTCTTTATAACAGTTTCTTTTTCAATACGCATGCGTTCAAAAACAATTGTATGAGCAAAACGTTTGTCAACAACCCTTACCATTTGTAATATTCTTACGCATATTTCCACCAAAATGTGACATAATTCATTGTATTTTATATTCAGTAATTTGGCTCATGGAGACATATTAACAGGCAGCACGATGTTGATTTTTTAATTTGTATTGAGTTTAATTCATTTAAACAAGTTATCGGTACAACTTTTAAATCAAATTTAGAAAGCATGCATTCATTTAAATGCGTTGTTTATCCAGTTAAAATTATCTTAAGAAAGATACGTTAATTCTTGGTCAGCTAGGCACTTGTCATATTCAAAGTAGTAAGCCACATTTAGACCCTTAACAATTGTATGCTCAAATCTATCGATAAGCAGTAAGTAATCCCAAAATATGTATTGTTTCTTTAAACCAGGAAAGCGTAGAGGCATCAGAAACCAGTAAATTATTCAAAGTAAAAATATTCAGCCAAATATAATTCTATTAAATCGTCAACAGATGTCAATTTAATTCCAAATGGATATTTAACAGCTCTTCTGTTAAAAGTTAAATATCCAGTTGGTCCCCAGATTAAAGAAATAGAAACAGATCTGACCTAATATATAATTCTATCTAAAGTAAAACTTGTAATTCCACTTAAGCCTTTTCTATCAAAATATTCAGACATACAAAATGTCTGATATTTGTGTGATAGTTGTCCAAGCATTTCTATTTATCGTATCACTCTGCGACCTGGTACTAAAAAATGGTTATGTGTGTATGAGTCTGTGTGCGTGTGCGTGCGTGTGTATGTGTGTGTGTGTGTGTGTGTGTGTGTGTCTCTCTCTCGCTGTGTGTGTGTGTATGTGTGTGTGTGTGTGTGTGTGTGTGTGTGTGTGTGTGTGTGTGTGTGTGTGTGTGAAAAACCCTGACTTATAAGGCAAGTCTGTAAAGAAAAATGAAATTCGCCCAAACAAAATCAGAATGTATCATCTGAATACCACGTTACACTCTTTATACATATCTGTTAATCCAAAGTGAGAGAAAACCCAAAGGGAAAAATGAAGAGAAAAATATATATTGATGCTTCGAACTTGAACTTCAAAGGCTTTATGTCTAGGTTTACCAAAATAACCCCAATTTAGCCAACTATTCTACTGTTGAAAAATTTGTAAATGAAGTTAAATGAAATAAGTAATAAATATTAGCAAAGAAATAAATGTATTGATTACTAAAATGAAAACATGTTCTATTTTATATGAAAAATATACAAACTAAACGCACCAATAGATAGTTTTCTTGGTATTTGTATCGAGAGATTTGTAACTTCGTTCTTTTTGCTTACCATATCACACGTAATTCTGTCATTGAAAGATAAGACATCATCATCACCACACATTTTATGATCCCGGAACTCTGGAGATATAATTATTATCTTGACGCATCTGTGTTCAGATGGAATGGGAACATAAAACTAGAATAATCTCCTATTTCGCCTCATGCATATACACCATTAGTTCCAAGCCAGCATAAAGTATCAAATTTGTTGCATAGTTTCTTCGTCGATCGATTTGCTCATCTTAGTACTGGAAGAAAAACCTATCATTATGATGTTCTTTCGCGTTGATACACAATCGCATCCTTTGTCAAATCTGTTCAAATCTTAATAAACAATACACATGTAATATATTCACCTATTGCAAGCCTTTTAGGGATTTTATGAAAGTTCTAAAAGGAACCAAACATAACAAGTGCATACTTCAATTTCAGAAAAGTGTATCACCCGTTCAAACTGTTAAAATTACTACAATTATTGCTGTGTTAATGTTTTATCGTGCCTTATCATGTTTCCACATGATATTAGATATACAACCCCGCATCAATAGAGAATTACAAAAAACCCATATACTGCTTAAGCTCCGTTTCTTCTCTTCTTAATCTGCATAAGTCAAAAGACCAACTCAACGATTTAGTAAATCTCAATACGCAATGTTCGTAAGTTCCAGACAAGTAGCCTAAACAATTTAAGTGTTTGAAAAGTTCTTCTTAAACCAATCTGATTATTGATTTATGGATTCTCAAAGGAAGTAGCAATATGTGTACTTCTATCCTGTTTCCGGAAAAAAGTGAAGCTAATGTATCTCCTTGTTAACATGTCTAAAATCTTCTTGTCGTCTTTATAATTTACCTCGTAGAAAGAATGGACGTATTGCATGTGTGTTGACCATAACAATATTTCACGCGTGTTCCAAGTAATGTGTAAAGACAATTTCCGCTCTTGAACAGTTCTTCCATTCAGAACTGTATAGCATTACCGATGGTCTACGTGTATGAATCAATAACAAATGCTGTTTTTTCACTTTGTAGCGTGTGCAGTTTTCTACATTTTGTCCTATTTAAAGTTTAAAATCACTACATGGGCCATTAGAATATACATGTTCAGAAATAATTTAAGGTTCATTTTATGATGCCATGAGATTAGTCAATATCTGTTTCTGTGCGGAACATTTGGAAAAGCAACGGCAATTGTTAAATTTTGCTACACCAGACAGCAGTCCTTTTAAAGTCTCTCTCCCTTTGCAACCTCTCTACGCCTTCTAACTATTTTTTTTTTTGTTTTAACGTCAAGCCAATGATATTTGTAAAATCAAGTATTTAACACTATATCAAACAGACAAGTGCAAGCAAGACAAATGTATACATGCGTTTAACGTTAAACTGAAAACATTGTCAGCATAAGCAACTGCGAAAGGACAACCCTTAGAAATCAACGGCATTGGTAAGAATTTTCGTATAAGCAGTTTGGACAAGACTGCATTTTTCATATTAAAAGTACTATAGCAATAGAATATCCTATGCAAAATCACAGTTCTTTTCTCTTATTCTCCCTTTGCTGGTCATTCGATTATACGTAGACAATCACTTCTTTAAAACTTTCCTTTACATTACTTCATCTTAATAGTGGTTGATCTGATACTAAAGTAATGTGTCTTACAACAAATTATATGACATGCTTTCACTACAATGTATGATATCTTCATAAGAGATCATCTCTTTGATTCCTTTAGTCTTTCTGATTGTTGATGTTTACATTTTGATTTCAGGTAAAGTACACCAATTCAACTAAGTTTACATCTAGCTTAAACTTATTATGTATCACCCTAGCGGGATGGCGCCTCATGAATGTTCATCTATTTGTATTTTACCTGCAATTACGCCTCCCACGGGTAGTTTCTACGTTTTAAATTCAATTGTTTGGGAAAAGTGTAAGAAATGTTCCCGAAGTAGGAAAATGAGAATGTATCGTAGGTGCCATTTTATTTTAAGCACTCTGGAATTTGAAATCCAAACTAAGTGCATTTTAAGTGAGTTAAAGTACCATATCATTAATAGTGTTACATTCTCTAGACATGGTATCATGATGACATTATATAAAAAACGATGAATATTGCTGTTGTACGAAACATACTGAATCTATACAGAACTATACTGAACGTGAAGCAGATCGTTTTTGAACCATCAGTCTTATTGTTCATTGTTGAATATGACTTTAATCGCTATCTATAACCCTTTGCTCGACTGCTACATTTCTACCAGTCTTTTATTAAAAATCTTTTATAGAATAATTCATCTTTTAATATTTGTAAACATTATTTTGTTAATTAATTATCAGTATATCCGAGCAAGATGCTATCCAGACAAATATGCCGCAAGCGTTTTAAATCATTCAAGAAGAGACCACTAAGAATGAATGTAGGGACAGAGTCATTGTTGATACTGATATGGAATAAACAAGTCAATATACAAGCACTCTAAATCTCGAAGCAAAAGGTATACTTTATCTAGTTGGTCGAGTACACCTCCTGCAACACCTCTAACTTCATGGCTCTGACGTCTTGAGAATATGTCATTAGGGAAGGAAAGTTTTCATGGGGGCAGGTCTTGTAGCTGACCTGCAATTCTCCGGCGGTTTTATCTAGGTAGCTGTCAAACGTTGTACTCCACAATGAAAATGAGGATGTTGTTTTTATGACTTTTATTATGTAGCTGGGATGAATGGAACAAGTTGTCACCCCAACTCTTGGGTATTTATTGGGCTTTGGTTTATGCATGCACTTTTAATAAACATTTCATCCTTCTTCAGCCAAAAAACAATAACTAAAAAAAAACAAAACACAATAACCAAACAAAACACCCCAGAAAACAAGAACAAAAACCAAACCACAAACAAAACAAACAACAACAACCAAAGAAAACAAATAAACAAACAACAGCGACAACAAAACAAAGCAAACAAACAACAACAACAACAACAACAAAAGAAAACAAATAAACAAACAACAGCGACAACAAAACAAAACAAACAAACAACAACAACAAAACAAATCAAATAAACAAACAACAGCGACAACAAAACAAAACAAACAATAACGACAACAACAAAAAACATAATAGAAGATTCTGTATGAAAAATGCCATAATGTACGTTTACTACTTTAGGCTTCTTCCAATTAATATCGCCATGTTTTACATTTATTTAAATTAAAATCAAATTTACAAGTCTATTATTAGTCCTTTCAATGACATATAAAAGTATCAGGATAAAACTTTCATAGTGAATGAGTTAAATAATATATTTATGATATCTTTGGTCGTTGTTGCTAGCAACGATACAAACATTTAATTTAATTTTGATACACATGTGCTATTATAATCTGTAATTTTTCGTAATTAATGGTACTCACTAAGAACAGAAAATGAATAAACTTGTATTACACACACTTAAATTTAGTTTCGAATATTTTATTAAATTACAATCAATTAAGTGTCAAAAATTATGATCAAACAGTAGACTGCCATAAACTACTAATTTTAACAAAAAAAACAACAACACAAAATGTATCATATGTGCAGCAAATAAATAAATAATCGTTTACAATTTATACTTAGTTTTTGAATTTTGATTGTTATGAAACTATTTAAAACTATAAATCATTTCTCGATTCAATTATATAGACTAACACTGTTATGGACTAAAAACAAAAAAATAACATGCAAAACATTTAACAACAAAACCCAAAAGTATGAACGCTTCACGTTGTATTTCATTATTAATTACAATTTATTTCTGTTATACATGGAGGTCTATAATTTTCCTGAATGAATAAAATTGCATAAAATATAAATAACAGCTATGAGAGAGTGTGAATGATTTTACGAAATGTCATTTAAAAGGCTCAGGAAATATTGACACACGCATTTCATCCATTCTGATTCCGGGGTAATTTATGAAGACGGCATTGAGATTTAAGACTCATTTTCAAAGAAAACATGTTAGCTACGTTTTTTCTGTACAGGGATAAATCTGTCAATTTGTTATAGACGGGATTTCTTTAATCAATATTTAGACTTCCATTAAAATATGTCTCTAAATTTGTCTAATATTTGAAGCAGCATAATTGTTGCAGCAGGCACTGGATATTGAGTTTTTAGAGGATTCGGAAAATGGAGGTTTGGTTAATTGAAATATATAAATTATAAACCGGAGAAACAAATCCAATAACATTGACTGTTTTGATTATATATGAAGACAGGATGGAGCTTCGATTTTTTAAAATTTGTCTGGAAATTGCCGGCTGTCCACAACTTAAATTATTGTGCAGCAAAAATAAAAATGCAATAAACCTCACCTTACTGCAAAAATAGTAATACTTATCTAAAGAAAGATAGCACATGTAAGTTCACGTGTTCTCTAATATTATAAATAGAGAACGTGAGTTGCGACAATTAAAAAGCGTAATGACATAGCCTTGGAACACCACAGGACATATAACTATTTTGAATTCACACGCACAATTCATTCTGACGAATGGAATTATTCAGAAAGGAACTTTTAGACTTCTAAGAAGTTTAGGAATTGTATAAAAACAAAATATTTAAATTGTCATTTAGCTTAGATAGGGAGCAACGTTTCATATATAGAACATCAAAGATCTATGTATGTATTTAGAAAGTCACACAAAATATATTTTAACACGTCAGAACTGCAAGCTTGAGAGGCATGTATATGTATGTACGGTATCGCGATTTCGAGAAGAATATACAAGGACTCGTAACATCGGGTCGATATATTTACGTACGTAAATTAGAAACTAGAAAACAAGACCAAACAGTTTTAAAAAATGAATATAATAAGACAATGTAGAATGATGTATATATGTCTGATTAAAAACTGAAATTTATGAATGTAGACAGTTCATACATTTGAAGACGATGCACCGTGTAAGCGATATATGCAGGTGATTAAAATGGACATTCAAAAGGAACATTCGATTATTTTAATATTGAATAAAATAACTTTTGTGTTAAACACCTATTTATGAAACCTTGATTGTTTCCAATGTCACTTCGTTCATTTTTTTCGCAGCGAAGGGCATGGGTGAAGATAATCGATAAATTATTTTAATTAATTTTATTTATTATTTATTTTATTAACTAAAACAATGATACAATTTGATAGCTGTAAGTGCTGACTAAATAATATTTTCGTATATGTATTAAGAAAATATAACAAGGTTTTATATGCTTTGTATAATTTAGAAGAAATCTAACATTACATTTAATAAACTATACCCAACGGTATCTTTCCAGCTAACCTGCTGTGCACCAGTGGTTCCACCTGGACATATGTCTGATGTATTCCTCTACCGATAATTAGCTGGACGTCGTCAATATGACCAAAATTGTTTCTGTGTGATGTAACAAACACAAAACAAAATAAAAAACAAACAAAACATCACCAGAAGATAAAATATTGTAAACACACAACACAACATTCAACATTAACATATCTCAAATCCAAACATTCAACCCCACACATTTACATATGCGTCTTTTTAATAACATTTTATTAATATGAATCAAGAGAATATCACACAATTTTTTTTTATAACAACGTTCTGGTTTTGTAAATGTTAACTAAAACATCAATTAAGAGTCGCTTCATTTTCCCCCAAATTAAACAAAACTGAAGAACACACTTTGTTACAGCTGGGATTCCGCTGATCAATCATTGTAAAAAGGTGTCTTGAAGCACTTTATTGTTTAGACCATCTTTGTAGCATTTTCGGTCCTGAGATTTGGAAAAGGATTAGACAAGGACTTTGCCGACAAATAAAATAAAAGTATGAAGGAGCAATATAATGTAGTTCAAACAGTATGCACTGTTAATTAAACATTTTCTTGTATGTGATGTGATATACCGCAACAATCTATACATTTTATTTATACAATTGAAGAATATTGTGGTTAGCTTTTGAATTATTAATTGATAGTAGTCTTTTCGATAACAGTTTTACGTTTATAGATCTACCTCGCTGGACAACCTAGATAGTATTTTTGAAACTATAACCATCGGTGAAATTTCCTGTCTATATGCTTTTTAGCAACTGTTGTGCAGATCCGGTCTTTGACCACAAACCTAACAATTGTTGAGCGACATGTCGCATCCTTATTGACTTTTTACAGTTGTATGCTATACCGTTGTCTCTCCTAGATAATAGGGAACAATAAAACAGCATGTGATGGGAACGAAAAATCAAAGTGGAAATATTATTTATATAGTTTATGCTTTGTATGTTAAAATACTTTAGGGTTAAGCTTTCTAGAGGCATGTTTTCACCAAGTTGAAATAAAAAAAACCCTATAAATCATTTTTTTTTCACAATGCTCAAATTATAAGTAGTGATATAAAAGTCTAATTCCCCTTTCCTCACAAAAATTGTAATCTGGTATATTTTGAAAAGGATTTATCCATACCTATTATTACTACAATACCCGTTCTCAGTCCCTTTGCAATATCATTGTCGAATCTCGATCGATTTATATTTTTATCGTTCCATACTTTGAATAGGGGAATTTATAATTTTATCGTTGAACAATCAACAAGCATAGCGAAGATTGCTCATTGCTACTGGCAATCTTTGGCAGATTTTCCAGAATAAGAACAATAGGGTGATGGGACGGTTCAGTATAAAACTCAATTCACTTACAATAATATACAATACATACATGCGAAGCATCAAAGGCGACGCAAAAAAATGGAAGAGGTAAAGATATTAAAGCAATATCGGTGCAAGTAACAAAGACATTTGAAACTAGCTAACTAAAACGTTAAGCTTATATTATTTGCTTGAATGTTTTCAGTATACTAAAAATCTCGACAAAAAGTATTTATAACTCCTGTGACCATAGAATGATTAAATACAAAAGGCGACACTATTTCATAGTTTGTGCAAGATGTTGCACATTATGTAGATGTGAGTTATGTAGATATTACATATGTAGAAAAAATTGACAATGTTATTATAACTAACTTTAAAACTAAACGGCACACGCAGAAATTGCACATCTGAAGCAGCCTAAAATTACACAAATAAAGTTTGTTCAGATAATATTTTTTTCAATCTAAGTATCTTTTTTCTTTCACAGTATCTTATTGCTTATTTTATAAGTTATTATGAAAGTTTAAGGAACACAAAAATAAATAAAATAGAACACCGTTTACAGAATAAGGACCCGTATCAGGTTTAGAAAGTCCGCAAAACAAACTTTTCCCATGGGTAAATTTCAGTGAGCATTCCATATATATAGCGTATCCAATGAAATAACATCCTTCAATGCATTGCATTTTCTGTATAGATATTATATATTTTTTTATCTCATTTATATCTTTTTGCAAATATTTTTAAGGTGCAATACGCTGAGCATGTTTTATTTACATTAATTTTAGTTTAATGGCGCAAATAAGGCAAACAATATTAATTGATTTTATCAAGCGACTTATCTTAGATATATTTCACTGCTTTAAATTAAAGTTTAGAACGTTGAATGTAATTTTAAACTATTTCGCAGCTTTATGATCGACATTCATCTGACAGAATATCTCGCGTCCTGTAACAAATTTGGGGATGTGTTGGTATTGTGAGTTTAACATAACGCTTGCCAATTGCTAATAAATATCTATTGTTATCTAAACACGACGCGATTGTTTGTTATTTTCCTATGAGCTTTGCAACATATACCAAAATTTAAACAAGGCACATGACAAAGGAATTCATATGCAAGCCAAGTGTGAAAGTGAGAACAAATCTGTGATGAGTCACGTTGCCGAGGCTTTTATCTACTGTACATACTGTATATATGTTTATAGTTTATTTTATTACTAGTTATTATGTATGTATATAAGTTCTTTGTATCTGTTTTTACTCCCGATGCAGGTGCTTATTGTTAGTTGTTTCACTTTGACGGGATATTGTTATTTACACTGTTTGCTAGAAAAACCTTCAGGAAGTGCGAGGTTGGAGCGCTCCACAAACCAGGTTTAAGCACCCCAGTCGGCTCTTTTGCCGATTGACCGTTCCAAGACGGTAACTGATGATTTTTCCTTACGTGTGTTATGTCTCGTCTCTGTGTTTTTGTCACATTTACATTTACCTTGTTTGCCTTTGTCTCATGGTAGATAAAATTTAAATATCTGTGGAAATTTTGATAGGACCTTTTCTTATTTACCTATTCATTAAACAAAATGAGCAAACGCAAAAGTAACCGCCTTGGTTCTATCTCGCTATCTCATCACAGTTTTCTTTAAACTTTTGCCTTAGACTAGAATAGTAATGCTTTCCCCTAGTTGTTTGACATTTTAATATATGTTGCAGTACTATGCATCTATCATATTGTCTTCTTATAAATTAAAAAAGTTGTTGTAAACCGTTAATTCATAATAATCTAAGAATTAATAAATTAAAAATACCGAAAAGGTGTGTTTATATGGGAGCATTTCTAAACACATGCTTATCAAAATAGATATATGCATACAGAAAATATGCAACATAAATGAGAAAAGTGTCCATATCTTTAAGTGATGTTTTGAAACAGAATATCATGTCGAAAGAGAAAAAGGTTTTCTTCATATGTGGATTTTTCTTTTTTCATCTTGAATTAATGCAGAAGGGCTCTAGGAGATCTTAACCACATCTTTTAAATTTAAAAATATAATGCTGGCGACATTGAATCAAACATATTTTCAGCGTACATACCATTATAGAACATTGTATGTTATGTCTCGCAGGTGTGAATACATAAAGTTTCCAGACATCATTTTGTCATTTTACACATTATAACCCCTTTTCCAACGAAATAATCAGACAACGTCCTGTAATGACATTTCGAATAATAAATAGAAAATCTCAATCCCGTATTATTGCTTTCCACATTACAGACAAATATTACATCAGCTATCCTAATAAACGTATACAAAAAGTGAAGATATAGTTTTGCCAAATCCTCTCGAAATCCCAGAATCTAACTTGAGTACCTTTTATATAAGTAACTAGAAAAAATAAAAGTGATTAAAGAAACTTTTTGTGAGAATTCTGAATATTAATCCACCGTTTCATTAAGATAATAACGAAGAGCGTACTTCAATCCTGTTAGAAAAAAAATTGTAGTTTATTTGCTACCTTTATTATCATTTCTAGGGCCAAATTGTCTTTAAATACACTGCGTCGCCGGAATGGACGGTGTCTGTGTGGCTGAACCATTACAAAATTTCTTAAGAGTCATTGACCTTATGTTCACGCTAATGTATTAGCATCTGATTCACCCTTATTTTAGACAATAGCAGAGAAAAAGATCTATATCTCTGAGTAGACAAGAAATAAAAGCTTCATACGGCTTCGGTGCATGTATTCTAAGTTTTCTACTTCGGTGTAATTTTGTCTGTTCGTGTGTTATGCATCTGTCATATTAGAATTATTATCATTTTTTTAAATACAGTGCAGCGACCAGTTATTTTCATAAAGGCATCGTCAAGCTTTTAGGTGGAGGAATACCCGAGATAAATGTCTGGGTAGAACCACCGGTGCACCGCAAGTCAGCTGTGGAAGTCCTTCGACACGAACGAAACTAGAACCCACGCAGTGAGAAGCTAAGCAGTCAGAGGAGTAACAAATCGGCGACACTACCACAACGCCACAGGCGCCCCCGAAATAAGACTTGACTTATCAGTAATATTTTGATGCTGCTGCTACTGCAACTACTACTACTACTACTACTACTACTACTACTACTACTACTACTATTACTACTACTACTAAAACTACTACTACTACTACTACTACCACTACTGCTACAACAACAACAACAACTACTACTACTACCACTACTACTACCACCACTACTACCACTACTACATCTACTGCTACAACAACAACAACAACTACTACTACTACCACTACTACTACTACCACTACTGCTACAACTACTACCACTACTTCTACTACCACTACCCTCACCACCACCAATAATAATAACAATAATAGTAATAATAATAATAATAATAATAATAATAATAATATTAATAATAATAATAATAATAATAATAATAATAATAATAATAATAATAATTTTTGTAATGTGGCTTTTCAGATTTTCCTGAAACTACTCACCCGCTTCTTTTTTGTATTACGATCATGGACTTCTGGTAGCAGTGTTATTTCGATATATCTAGGTATCTTAATATACGTATATACATTTCAATGCAGTTTTTTTCAAATATAAACATTACAAGGCTCATCCTTTTACTTTATGACAATAGAATAGACTGTCAAAAAAGCTGGAAAAGGCGGTAAAGCAATGCCACATTGATACACATCGAGTTAACGACGTTTGCCACATGCATATAACCGAAGGCGTTCAAGTCGATTGTCGTTTTATTAAATTTTATTCGGCCCGTAGCTCGCAGCCATTGTTCTTGTATAATATTAGATAATAATAACGGAGATGATGCAGCACAGTCTCTTCATCATGTTATAACAACAGTTATATAATAGGAAAACATTCAAAATGACCTATTTGTGTCTGGGCTAGTGTTGACTGCAAACTTATGAAAATAAAAATAAATAAAGTCACTGTAAATGTTCGTCTTTAATTTACAGAAGAAACAGAATGGGCACGTTAGCTGTTAAATCTATATCAACCAGTCCATTGCACTTTTTCGAAGAAAACAAGAAGTCAAAAGAAATTGTACTGCAGCTTATTTGATTTGTCAAGTTTTAATGTTTATTCCTTCTGACCCAGTGTTTGCACCAAATCCAATAACCAATAAAATCAAGTCTGTCATCTGTCTACCATTCAGCATACAGAGAGATAGGTAAGTAAGTCAGAATCACATGGCTAGCTGAGGTTATACAATTGTATGAATGATTGGCGTGCATATTGTTTTTAATAACTCAATTGTTTTCAAGTAAAATATATGTATATATATTGTGCTATGCAATTATCTTTCATATTTAAACAGATAATACCCAAATCCGACATCCTACTTAAGCAAAGGCAGGAGGGCCTGCCAAAATAGTTTCAAATACATTACCTAAATATTTCCAAAAAATTGGAATGATTATCAGTCAAGAGACTATATTCTTTATACGGAAAAGGAGAAAAACTGTTCCATATAAATATAGATGCAAAAACGATATCTCTGATAAAAGTTACCCAAGTAATGGCCACACTGGTCCTTATGCACGGATTTGTCTATGATTTTTACACACATGTTTGTATGAATTCTCCATCAGGAATCGTATGTTTTATTACTTTACCTTCCCTTTGTGTTGATGTTCTCATTTTGATTTTAATTATTTGAAGTACATCCATTTGAATGCGTTTATATCCAGCATAATTGTGTTATGTATTACCTCAGAGTGCCGACATCCTATGACTTAAGTGACAAGCAAATTATCCATTTTCTATTCCCGGATATTGACCGCAGCTACATTTGTTCAATTCTGTCTTTATAATATTCTATCAGAGAAGAGCTGATGTAAACTTTACACGACTTGCATAAATGATTTTCTTCTGAAGTTATATGTATAACGGAGAAAGATATTTTCTAGACAAATATGCCACAAGCGTTTTGAATAATTCAAGAAGAGACCATTAGCTGTGTAATAGGAACACAGAAACAGTGTCATTGTGGATAATTTAATATAAATCAAAGAAGTCCATAAACCAAGCACTTTAAATATCAAAGCAAACTGATACTCTGTCTAGTAGGTCGAGTTATCGGCTCGCAACAACCCGGGCTACGGCGCTGACTTTTTAATGTAGGTCCTATCCAGGTCGAGACTTTTCATGTGGGCAGTTCTTGCAGCTGACCATGAATGAGCCTATAGCTAGATAGTTGTCATGATTCGTACCCTGCATAAAAAAGTTGATGTCACTATTATGATCATAGCTTTGTGGCTGGAATGAATTTAACAACCAAATTCTTTACTCCCACTCATTTGTATTTACATGACTTATGCATGCATTGGATGTACAACTAAACAATTCTCTATTAATTCCATACAAAACGGAGAAATTAGATCCTGCGCCATACGAAAATGATAAAACGAATGTGTTACTGTTTTAGGCTTCTTCCAAGAAATATCGCCACGTTTTGCAATTTAATACAATAAAATGAACATCACAAGCTTATTTTCTGCACGTATTACTCGCCGGATAAAGCAATGAACAGCGAATGTGTAATATTTATGATGTTTGATTTTTTGCGATATACAATATTTGTTTACGATATAAACGATATCTTTAACCTTCTTTAACCAAAACTTCTTTAAGCAAATAATATGAGGTTTCAAATGTATTTGTAACTTGCTCCCATATTGCTTTAATCTCTTTACCTTTTCCATTTTTGTGTCGCCTTTCAGACGTCATACAGTTATATTAATGATTAGTTATGATATATATATATATTTATATATATATATATATATATATATATATATATACGCAAGTTTTATTATAATCCGTTTACATTATTTCATAATTGACGATACTCACTTAGAATTTGAATTAATGCAAATGTATGCTTAGCTTAGAATATTACACGCACTGAATTTTAGTATTGAAAACCTTAACAAATTAAAATCAACAACGTGCTTAAGTCTTCGAAAATAGAATGTAAAATATGTCTGAAGATAATTTAACTTTTTTATAGACAATAAAAGATAGCTTTACAGATGTCTTCTTAAAAACATGCCACAAATCAAAGGATCATCGTTTACAATCTTATTAAGTTCATGGAAAAGTTTATGTCGTTTAACTCATTAAAATAAAGAAGTTTCATGAAAGACATATTTAAACCTTTTTAAAAATACGTCTTAAAAATTGAAAAATATTAGTTAATATTTTCAACTATAAATCTTTTCTTGGCGGTATCTAAGTTGTGGATTTTTGGATTAAAAAAGAAAATAAACATGCAAAACATAACACACTTTGCAAGAAAATACGAATGTAAGTTCATAAGTTAGAACGCATCAAGAATATATTTCATTACTAATGGCCAGTTATTTCTGTTCTATCTAGACATATGGAAGTCCGTTCTTTTCTTGAATCACTTTATAAATATATATAATAGCTATTCGAGAGCGTAAATGATTTTTTACAAAATGTTCTTTAAACGCGTTAGGAAATAATGACACACGCAATTTTATTCATTCTGACGCCGGTGTAATTTATGAAGGCGACATTAAGATTATATAATCATTTTCTAAGAAAACAAATAGCTACGTTATCTCTAAACAAGTAAAAAATAGTCACTTTGTTATGAATGGGATTTCTTTGAATCAATATTCAGATAACAATACGTCTTTAAACATTTCTCATATCTGAAGCAACATCGTGGTTGCAGGCACGGAATTGGGTTTAAGGTTTTAAGAGGATTTGGAGAATGGAGGGATGGTTAATTGAACTTTATAAATTATAAACCAGAGAAACAAATGCAACAACATTGGCCTTTAAGATTAAATATGAAGACATGATGTCTGCAATTTAGATTTCTTTAAAAACGTGCATGAAAAGTGCCGACTGACACTTATGCAAAAGCCAGGCATTGAAGATACATGTAACTTGCAAGTGTAAACCTATCGTAGGAGGATAAATAATACCGAAGACGTTTGTACATGAGAAAACTGATCAAAGACGCTTAGACAAGATAAAGCTTTGCTTTAGTTGTCTGTAAATCTGATTTTAAAATATCAATCAAGAATTTGTCGACTGACAAAAAATGTTCCACAACGTAATTAGAAGAAGCTTAATTTTCTTACTGCATATTGCTCAACAGTTTTACGGTTGGCTGACTACACAAAACACCTTTCTTTAGAAAACGAGGTAAAAACTGTTGCATATATTCAACTACTGGGGTGAATTAGATCTTGATTACATGTTGTTAACATATCGTGGAAATCTTGTCTAAATCACAGCAAGATTCGCCAATTAAACCATTGTACACCCCACTGCAAAGTATTACTTCTAAAGCAAGATAACACATGTAAGGCCACGTTTCACTCGTTTTTTTAAATAGAGATCACAAATGGCGACAATATAAAAACGTAACGGCTCCAACAAGGTAGCATTGGAACACCGTAGGACATCTTATTATTGTGAAGTCACACGAACATAATCCATTATTACGAACTGCTTATTCAGAAAGGAGACTTTAAGACTTCTAAGAAGTTTTAGAATGTAAGAATTTTTTTTTTAAATATTTAAACTTTCATTAAGCATGATTAATGTACGCCAAGTAATGTTGAACATCATAGCTCCATATTTAGAAAGTCACAAAAATGTCTTAAACACATCCACTATTAGATCCACAAGCTTCAATGCACGCATATACGGTATCGAGATTTCGAGAGAATTATGCGAGGAGCCGTCTCCTCGGGTTAATAAACTGACGAAAGTAACAAAACAAGTGGTGAAACAAAGGCAAATAATTTCCATAATATAATAAGACATGGTATAGTTTTGATATATATCGATTTGATTGAAATCCTGATATTTTAAGTAAAGTAGAAAGTCAATTCATTGTAAGATGATGCAGTGTTTTAGAAATTATGAATCATATCTATTAGATTTAAAGGCAATTATTGATAAAACCTTGATTAGTTACAATATTAACTCTTTCAGTTTTGCAACTAGACAAAAGCATGGGTAAAGACAATCTATATAGTAAAGCTGTTAAATTCTCTTCTTTATAACTATAGACATGATTGTAACATTGATAGCCACGTGTGAAACTCTGCGTCATACTGACTTTCAACGGCCAGACTGTGGTGCTCAGAAGTTTATATAAAACAACGTTATTCTTTTATTTAAAAGTATTTTTGCAACCGCATTCTTGGTAAGTTGCACTCATTTACTTTGAAAAAGAGTAATTAATCATTTGATTTCTTCAGATGAAAGCAACAACAACATATTTCTCTTTAAAGCAGCATTAAAAAGTTACTGGAAGATACGAATGTATTTTAAAAAGAGTTCTAAAAACAATTTTGAAGCATTATAAGGTAAACTAACCTAATGATTGTACAGTGTAAACAGAAACAAACTTTGATTAAAGCGTGGATTTGTAAAATGGTAAGGTTTATTCAATGATAGCATTGAAATAGATATTTATCTATAGAATCAGCAATGTTTAGGGAAAATAATGCGATTTAATCGACATTCATCTGACACAATATCTTACGTCCTGTCACAAAACCGAGGGTGTGCAAGTATTACGAGCTGACCACTCGGTCCATTTTGCCGACTGACCGTTCCAAGGCGTTTACTGTCGGGTTTGCTCTTTTCGTTTAATGACCCATCACAAATTTGTTCTTACTCTTCGCCTGGCTTGCATGTGAAAACCCGTTGTTCTGTGCCTTTTCGGGGTTTTAATATATGTTGAAATGCTCATAGGACTTTGTCATACATTCTTATTTATAAGCTGACCGTAACGCATGCCAATGGCTAATAATACATGATGTTATCTAAAGAACGGAATTGTTCTTTTGTTTCTCTTTCTGTTACGAGGCATCAGCACAAGTTTGGTCCTACTGGCGATGTCCAGCTAGTAACTGAAGTAGGATTACCCCAGACTTATGTCTAAGAAGATCCACAGGCGTATCGCAAGTTAGCTGGAAAACATGGAAGTTCCCGACCGGAACTGGACTCGAACCCACTTGGTGAGGGACTGAGACAGCAGGAGACAAAAGTATTGTTCAGAGTATGTACGTAGTATGGCAGTAAGTTCTAATCTTTAGCCAATTGATCAGTATAACGAAAATGATACGATTCTTCGTTTAAGGATACACACTTTTATTATTTCTTGAAACAATTAGATAAAACACTAGAATATGATTCGTCAATTTGAATGTTGGTAAACACAGTTTGATACGAATCCATAACTGTGCAGTTTGTTTTCATTGTGATTTAACTACAGCGAAAATTACTATACAGGAAAAACAACCTTTAGAAATAATATTAAGGTGAATTGTATATGTTTCTGCAGTTTCTTAGTGCTAAATACTGAAAAAATAAACATTGACTTCGAAGAAAGTATATTTTGTTATCACTTATGACAAAAAATCATGAGTAGTTCTTTTTATGTTCTTTTTACAAATTCATCATCTCCTGGGACAATCTCCCATCTCCTATCTAGTGAATCGACAGTCAATATATTTATGTGTTCTACATATCCAGCATTTAGAAAGGCATTACATTTACCCTTTCCCCTGCCACCAATTTGACTTAATCTAGAAGTTTATCGTAAGTCAGGAGAAAAGTCACGACAATATCGAATCTTCTTAAACAGTAAAACATACAAAGTGGCAATAACATTCTACAATAAAAAATGAAATACCAACATCAGTTTTGTAACTGAATAATTACAAACGTTCACATAAAAAACATGAGCTATTTCACGTTATTTTATAAACTATTCTTTATACAATGCCACGATGCAAACATAGTAGAGCATATTTTCTTATAGTAATTAAAACAATAGATGTAAACATGTTTCCCATCCTGGAAATTTATGATAATATCTTAAGAAATATTTTAAGGGGTGTTAATAGGGGAGTTATGCATAGGAACATGGTTACTAAAATAGATATACGCATACAGATCTCGGCGCCGTATGACCTATCAAGTGTCGGTGTGCCGTAACCCAGCCCCCAAATAAAAAAAACGCATACAGAAAACATGCAACATGTATATATACTTTGCTAAGTATTTTGCATGTTTATGATATATATATATATAAGAGAGAGAGAGAGAGAGAGAGAGAGAGAGAGAGAGAGAGAGAGAGAGAGAGAGAGGGATAGGGAGAGAAAAAGAGATGTGTGTATATATGTATAAATAAATAAATAAATAAATAAATAAATAAATAAATAAATATATATATATATATATATATATATATATATATATATATATATATATATATATATATATATATATATATTCTTCAATGTTTTTTCCACAGAGAATGCTATGTTAATTAGAGTAGATTAGTATTATTCTTTAATAGTGATATTCCCTGCTAAGCATATTTATTGGGTAAAATGTTTTGAAGTCTTTGAGTAAAATACTTTTTAGTCTTACATCAATACATAAGGATTTCGAAAATTGTAATACCCATTAGATCTAAACGGATGTCCCGTCTTTTAAGATAAATAATATAATGCCTGCGTGATTACACCATCACAGAATGTGCTATTCCTGGCAGGTGTAGGGAGAGTGTACAAAGTAAATAAGATTTTTAACAGGTTATATTCATTTTGATTTCATAACAGACAACATAAATAATGACGTGCATTATTTCTGCTTTCATTCATTATTATTTTATTCACAACACATTTCTTCACCTAAGCATCAACGGAATTCCAGTGTAAAGAATACCTTACTTGTGAACGCAATGTATACTGCAAACCTGTTCGCGAAACGTTTATCTACTTTGCTGTGTTTGTAAATATTAAACACTCTCTTAATGAATTACTACGTCATATAATGTGATGAATTGCCAGTGGTGGAATCATTACTTTTGCACTTTGTTGTGTGTTTCATGAACTGTAAGTAAAAACTAGGGTTTTATTATCCTAAGTTAAATTAATTGCGAAATATGCCAAACAATATAAGTTTGTATACGAATTATCGCTATAATAAATTCACGTACACGTATCAAACTGACGATTTAATAATTTTTAATGTCTGTATGGTTTAGTGCATGCAAACATAGATTACATATATGTTTTCTCATTTTGTCGATATTTCAACTATATCCTTTTAGGTATAACTCGAACCTAATATAATAAATATGCTTGTTCCTAGTGATTAATAGTTCAAACGTGAAAGAAAATGAGAAGATAATACATAACAAATAGAGGTCAATTTAATTCACTTCTGATTTTTATTTGAAATTATAAAATGCAAAATATCGCCTTTTTGATTAGCTACGTTGCGTCTGACAGATATTATCTTGTCATTGTAAACATTACAATTGTTATTCGAAATCAGACAACGTCCTATAAAGGTTGCAATATATTTTAAATATGTAATCAAAATCAAAACTCAATCCTGTATTATTGCTATCCATGTTACAAACAATCTTTGTATTAGGCTTCAAGTCTCTGCGTACGTAAAAAAATCAAACCATACTTTTGCCAAATCCACTCGAAATTTCAAAACCCAATGAGCGTGCCTCCTAGATTATTAGACCGAATAATGAAGTTATTTAACACACTTATTTTTGACGAATCCAAATATTGACCCACAATTTCATTAAAATAATGAAAAGTGTGTATTTCAATCCTGATTGAAATAAATTGTAGTTTTTTTTGCTTCCTTTGTTGTCATTTCAGAGCCAAGCTTTCCGATCTCTTAGATGTCCTTGATATTTTGTTCAATCTCTCAAGCTGATGTTTTTTTCTCTGATCCAGAAACTATTTGACAAAAGCAGAGAAAATGTTTTATATGTTTTAGATGGCAAAAAATAATATTATTTTTTTCTTATTTAATGTACTCTTTTTCTGTTGGCATGTTATGCATTAGCCTTATACGTATCTTGCTTGAATTTGAACGAACAATTACTCTGTTATAATATGATATATCATAATAATGATATCATTTAATAATAATAATAAAATAATAATAATAATAATAAATAAATAAATACATAAATGAATAAAATATAAATACAACTTTTATAAATGTTGTTATTTTATTTACAGGAGAATACCTTCTCATATATTAAGCACACATTTTCTTAAACTGTCTCTTTGTTAACACTACATCAGACAGTCCGTTGCAAATTTTCGAAGCAAACATGCCTTAAAAACGAAAGTGTTCTTGCAGCTTATTTGATCGGACGACTTTAAATGAACCATAGAATGGCACATAACCTTGACGATTGTTGATTGGTGATAATCGATCTGTCTTTTTCTTCCTTATTTTCTTTAACATGGCGTATGTCAGAGATGGTACTAGGCAGAAACAGCAACGTTTTATTTATTTTGACCTGAAGTATCCATGTGCGCTCAAATATTTTGTCCCCCACTTTTTTGCTGTTTGTGTTTAATTGCAAATACAACTACCAGGTCAACGTTTGTGGTAAATGATGATATTTGTGAAAAAAAACCTTTTTAACAGTCTCTTTGTCGCTATCCATGTGTTCGAAAAGTCGTTTGGAACCTTTCGTCTATAAACCTTACCAAATGTAATATTCTTACACACACATCCCCCCAATAAATGTGACAGCATTCATTGAAGTATATGTTTTGCAATTTTGTGCAGTGAAATACATGCGATGTAAAAGTTCTATTTTGTATGAATTTAACATTTAAACCAAGTTATCGATAGAGCTATTAATCATATTTAAAACAGCATGCATTCTTTTAAATGCGTTATTTAAGAAGTTAATTTTAAGACAGTAACTTATCATTTTCAAAGAAATAAGCCACGTAATTTAGAACCTGAATATGGTTGTATTCATTGCTAAACAGCCCACCAAAATCCAAAGTTTTATGTGTCGTTTCTAAATGCTAAGAAAGTGCAATGCCACTAATAATTATTAAAACTGGAAATAATCAGCCAAATTTAGTGCTATCCTTTCGCTTAATAGATGCCAATGTTATTCCGAACGGCCATTTAATGGATCTGCTTTTAAAAGCTAAATTTCCAATTATTTCCTAGCTTGAAATTCGAAACAGATCTTACAAAATATGTATAGCACTATTGAAAGTAAGACCTAGCATTCAACTTAAGTTTTTTCTAACATCATATTGTCAGTTAGCAACCCACATTTCCTTTTTTCTGATAGTTATCCAAGCATGTTATTTATCGTGTCAGTATGCCTCTTTGTGACTAAATAAAGGTCTGTGGGTTTAAAAACATATGCTGATAAGGTCTGTGTAGGAATACGAAACACGCCAGAACAAAATAACCTTAGTAGTATCATCAGGATACAAATAATAAGTGATAAGTTTGATCATATCATACTCTCTCTTTCTTTCTTTCTTTCTTTCTTTCTTTCTTTCTTTCTTTCTTTCTTTCTTTCTTTCTTTCTTTCTCTCTCTCTCTCACTCTTTCTATCTAAATATTTGTTAACTCACAATGAGGGATAATGTGAACGGGAGAAATAAAAGTCATTAATAATTATATCTCCAGAGGTCTGGAACCGTAGAATTAGTAATGATGAAAACCAATATTTCATTAAGAGAATGATAGAGGGTAGGGTAAAATAAAAAGGAGGTGACAATGAACGTACATGGTCTCTGTCACAACAATGAAAAAACAATGGATGTTAAAAGCATAATGATTCCGATATTTAATTTTCTTTGTATCGAGAGAGATTTGTCACTTCTTTCCTCGATCGACGTTTTCAGCTTAAAACTCGAGAAGTAAAAACTACACTCTCCAAAATAATCTTTCATCATCATGACTGATTTTCGGTTGATGGGGTATAAGTTAATAGATATTCGCGACATTTATCTTGTCTTTTTAAATCTAAAAACACAATACACATGCTTTTTGGTAATCTTTTGCAAGTGTTTTAGGCAATATTTTATAAAGGTTTAGAAAAGAACCACAAACATTATCAAGTGCGTACTTGAATTCCGTTTCGCGTAGATGTATCCTCCCTTTCAAACGCTTTTAAATATTATTGTAATTATTACTCTTTGATGTTTTATTTTTTTGTCGTGCAGCCTTGTCTTATTTCCACATTATAATAAAATTAAAAAAAAAATAGATAGAAAATTATATACTTTTGTTCATCTCACAACGATATATTGCTTAAGCTCTATTTCTTCTGTTCATAATCTGTAAACGTCAATAAACCAGATTTATGCTTTGCTAAATCCTCTCGAAATCTCAATATCTAAAGTTTGCCACTAACAAAAGTATCTCAAATAATGAAAACGTTTGAAAATATCTCCAGTTACCAGTCTGAATATCGATTCATGGGTTCTAAAAGTAAACAACAAAGTTCGCATTTCTATCCTGTTTCTCGAAAAAAGGAAAGCTAATTCACCTAATTCGTTAACAAGTCAAAAGTCTTCTAGTGGTCTATAAAAATACCTTGCAGAAGGAATGGGTGTATTGCATGTGGTTTATCCATGAAACGTTTTAATGCTTGTTTCTGGTGATGTTTCACGATAATGATCTGTCCTTCTATTCAGAATTTATATCACTACCAGTGGTCTGCGTGTATAAATCAATAACGCGGACACTTTTCCTTACTGTGAATTGTGTATATTTTCTTACAATTTGTCATTTTATGTTTACATCATTATATATACAAATAGAATATACTGTTTATAAATTGTTTTAAGTGAATTTTATGTTGTGATGATATAAGTCAATTTTACTTTCTCATAGTGAGAGATATAGGGAAAAGCATTTCAACTGTTGAATTTTGCTGCACCATACAGCATTCCTGTCACAGTTTTCTCCATCCCTTTGTAACCTTTCTACGCCTTCATAGCATGTTTATTTCGGGTAACAACATAAAATCATGTGTATGAAATCAAATATTTAGCACTATATCAAACAGAAAGTGCAGGCAAGCCAAATTTAAACATGCATTTAACCTGATTACTGAAACAATGTTAACTGTAGAAACTGTAAAA